>PVIA01008728.1:0-68532 GCA_004024845.1 Tonatia bakeri
CCAGAAAAAGGAATGGAGACATGATGGAGTCTGTGAAAGGCAGGCAGCATGGTGCCACAGTAGCAAAGCCATGGAGGTGGGAGGCGAATCTGGTCTCCAGCACAGCCGTCATGCTGCCTAGGCAGCTGTGGGAGCTTCGGTGAGCTCTCATCTTGCTCAGCTGCAGTTTCCTCTCATCTAAAGTAAGGAACTTGGACCAGCTGATTCCTAAAGCTCAGTCCAGCTGCTAAAAGCTTTAATCCAGCAGCTGAGGCTCAGGGAGGTTGACCGTTTGGTGCAAACACACAGAGTTGGTTGGAAATTGCCTGAACACTGAACTGAGGTACAATGTTATCTTAACACTGAAGCCCTTTTAGAGAACCTTGGACAGCAAAGAGATCGCATGCCCTCACAATCTCTCCCAGTGTGGAGCGAGGCTGATGAGCCCCACACTTCTCAGGCCGTCAGCAGTAAATCGCCCTGAAGACTGTCCTTGGCATCTTCTGCATTTGGGGAGGGGGTGGCTATTTCTCTCAAGTCATTATACAGAAAATTTAATATTCACAGATTCTTTATGGTTCCTATACTGGCTTACATATATATATGGATATTTAGATCCAGTGTCTGCTATAGCAATAGGACAGTGAATGTTGGCTTGCTGTGGAAAATAAAGAGTGAGCAAAAACATGTTCAATGAATAACAGTAAATCCTGCCATCACACTTTTCAACAGCTCCATTTTATTTATTTTATTTAATCTATTCTATTCTTTTCGTTCTAATTTTTTGAGCCACAAAGTGATTTCCTATGAGCACCTACCCCATCTATGTCTGTTGCCCTATCTCTCTGACCCCAGACTGATGTTTTCAGTCTCTCGCTCACGCCTGTTCCACTAGGGCACCGGAAATGAAGTCAGACTGCAGAGAAGGAACTAGCTGTGTTCCTGTGCTGGAACAATGTCTGCATGTACTGGAAAGAGGAAAGGCAAAGCCCGCTTCACAATCTTAGCTCCACCCCTACGTGGTGATACCACGGGAAAATGACTTAACCTGCCTAGGACAGCACTTCCGGCTCTAACGTCGGGATGTGAACATCCACTCAGGATTGTTCTAGGGATTAGAATCCCTGTACACCGGGCACAGAAGCTCAAATAGACCATGTTTATGATATGTGGAGCCAGGACTGGGGAGGTTTGTGCACACATATACTATATTCAATGTCTATCTGATGAATTTCAGAACACGACACAGCTATTGAGCTGAAAAAATCAAAAAAGAGAGATGCACCATGGGGAATTTCTTCCTCTGCTCTTGGGTAGCCTTGAGTGAGAAAGTAAGCTTTCTAGTCCGGGCTGTGCCTGGCTGGATGACGTACTGCAACTGCAGAGCCTGGTGGAGTGTATGGCACACAAGGCAAAGTTGGTGGAAGCTGGAGGAGAATAGGGTTTCTTCTCTGTTGGTTCTGGGAGGGCAGGAGGGACCCTGGGTGTGTGTGTGTGTTGCAGACCAGGGCACACAGAGCTCTCTGGAGGTATCAGTGAGAACATTAGGACCAGCAGGATTGATCCCAATCCACATGGCCCCACACAAACAGGCAAGCTTGGAAAAGGTCCCTCGTCTAGGATACACAAGGCAGATAAAAGGAATCCATCAACACACCCAATTGGCCATCTGTCAGGGGCCTGGTACCCACTGGTGAACAAACTCACAGAGCCTTAAACAGAAGTAGAATCAGACCCATTAGCAAACTGAAGATTAATGATTTTTTGTTTTAGGGGTTGGTTTGTTTTCTTGCTATTGTTGTCGTCATTTAGAGCAGTCAAGTCTTATACTTCAAACCTTCCCTGGAACTATAGGGAATTACACATTTACACTCTATTTTTCTATTGCACGGAAAAAAACAACAACAGAAAGTAAGTAAAATAAAATTGTTTAGTTTGTACAGGGGTGGAAAAAAGTAGGTTTGTAGTTGTTTGTATGAAAAAAAAATAGTGTTGCTCACTCACAATGTGTAAACCTACTTTTGCCATCCCTCTGTGTCAAGAAAGGCTGGACATTCAGCTCTTACCAAATGCCTTCCCATTCCACAGCCACTGAGAAATCACAGCTCGACCATTTATCTGCTCTGTGGACTTGGGGCAATAACTCGGCATGTGGGAGTTCCCTCCCTCTTGTATAAAAGCCAAAGTACGAGTGATAACCTGAGAAAGTCTTGTAGTTAACATGCTGCGGCTTCTCCCTGCTCATCAACAGTCCTGTATTCTGTTCCTCTCCTTAAGCGGAGGGATTTGTGTGTCCTTGAAGATTCAAAGCACAGAGGTACACATGCTTTCCATGGATTTTTGTCACTTTAAAGGTTAGGAAGGCCATTTGGATGATGTATTGTGAAACCAGCTCCCAACACTGCCTTTCCATCATCTCCCCAAGTGGAACTTGCCTTTAATTCAGGACACTGGGACTCTGTCTGTGCTTAAGGAAAAACAAAATCAGTGAATGTTGTGATACCCTTGGGAAAATGTCATTGACATGGGCCAGCCTTTCTATTTAAGAGCCCTGCTCATCTGAAAACATTAAAGAATGTTAAAAATAAGGACACGGTGTCCATAGTCAAGTCAAGCCCATTCGTCTTTGAGAAGTCCTTTGGATATTAATAGTCAACTTGGAGAGATAGATCCCTTCAGGGACTTCCCCAGAGAATCATGTGGGCATCGAAGGCTGCCCCACTTCCCTTACTGCCCTTTCAACAAGACAGAAACCCTTTGGACAAACTAACCTTTGGCGGTGGTGTCAGGACTGAATGATTCCAACTGCATGCAGGGCAGATGCAGAGTCAACGTGCTGGGAAACGTTCCCCAAACTTGAGCTCCAATGAGCCGGGTGAGGTGTGCTGCCTCACACTTCTCCTCTAAGTGCCTATTTCTCCATCTTTACAAAGGAGAAGCAAGAGGCAACCCCAAAAGGTGTTGTGAGGATTAGGGATACCGACCTAAATTACCCAGAATAGTGCTTGTTGCAGTGTAGGTACTATTTTGAATCTTTTCTGTGCACACTATTACTGTTGTTACTACTATCGTGAATTCCCTTACTGGGTGCAGAACTCTTTCATTAAACGTGCTACATCTGGGGCTCCAAGATGAATTTTGTCTTGATTTCATGCCTGGATTGTTGAGTACTGCTTGCTCCTAAACTCCCAGTCCTCATGCCTGGAGGGCAATTCTTTGTCTTAGATTTTTATGTTTCACCTGCCACAGAACTCATTAGAAAGTGCCTTACTCAGGACTCAGCCCAAATGGCTCCCCCAAGGCTAACACTCTTTCCTCGGTGTGCCAGAATCATCTAGGTGTCTGTCTTCTCCAGTGAGCTCCTAGAGGACGGGAAGCAGGTCTGATTCAGGTCTTATTCTTCAGATCTATCACAGACGAGCCGTGTTTGACGTTCTCCATTCTGCTTGCTGAATTCTTGGGGACACCATGTCTGTGCCGGTTGCCATCAGTCCCTCCATGGCTTTGGAGCTCTTCTGTCCCTGCTCCTGCCCCCCAGCTCATTCCAGTGCAGGGCGGAGTTCCAGGAAGCAGCCCTGCTCACCCACCCCCCACCTCTGCCTCCAACTTCCCTGCTGGCCACTGTCCCACAATGTGTGTTTCTTTCCAGCGGCCAGTTCGCAATTCAGGCACGTATTGCTTATGGGAACACAATGAAACTTGACCTGAAAAAGCCTGTAGTGATTACCACAGTCATAATAATTTATATATTAAAGAACTTGGGAAGGAAGAAATTAAGGAAGGAGGGTGAACAGGACCGCCGGGAGGCAAACAAGAAAGAAGAAAGTAAGATAGGACATTCTTTCAAGAATCTACTTTGTGATGAGCCCTGGGCCAGACATTTGCACAAAAGCCCTGAGGGATATTATTTTTTAAATTTCTGTTTTAATATTGAGAAGACTATGACTCAGATAAGATAAATAACTCCCCAAATCATAGGTTATGGAGACAGAGGTAGTTTAGCCATTGGGAGATGTTAAAATATTTCCAGAGTACCATAAACTAATAAAAAACAACAATAATAACAACAATTAGCCAGACCAACAAACCTTGTAGTGCTAAGCCCACAAGCATTTCAGCATGCAAATTTTAACTCTAGGAAAAGCTTACGTTAAATTGTATAAGAGCTGATATTACAAGTTATTTAGAGAACAGGTGGTAAGACCAGGTAAGAGTGATCAGCAAAGGCCTTTCCCAAGTAAGCCTCTGATTTGAGACAATTCCCGAAGGTTCAATTCTCATTCATTCTTTTGATGTCTTAAGATTTCTCTGCCTCCAGGAGAGGCACGCTCCCTGCAGAAGTCATTGAGAACTCTCTCCCTTCCCTCTGCATGTATGGGCACAGGGTTTGCATTTTTAAATGACAGCTGAAATCCATAGCAACGCACATTTTTCACATTTGGAAGTAAAAAATAAGGACGTTGCTGCTTCAGCTGCGAACAAAATGTTACGAAGTGAGTATAAATCAAGAGTCACTGCTATCCTGCAATCACCAAACTTGCCAAGCTTCCAATGTTTTATGCATGTTGGTCATTATTTTTGAAGCAACACTGGATCTCTGACTGTAAATAGAATACAAAATTTGGTAGCTTCCTTGCTTCTAAGTGTGCTCAGGGCATAGTGATAATTAATGATCAATAATTACTTTGAAAGAATGAGCCCCACAATTCAAGGGTCCTTGCTTCCCATGGAATTAGCTTTGTTTGGCCAGTCTCACTAGTGCTTCTCAGACAATAATTTAGTGTAACCATGTAAGTTCAAAAAATATTAGCCAGAAAAACACAGTAACTTCAACTTATTTTATCTTTCAATGTTCTGTTCTCTGAAAGATTACAGATTCTCAGATGAACGTAGAATATGACAAAGGCAAGGTCTGTGTGCATATTGGCCTATAAAAATTGGAATTTTGGACACTGGTATATTTAATACCTGGCTCTCTTAAAATATATCCAATTTTGCTGATATAATGTATCTGTAGTATATAATTTACAAATAATACAATATTAAATATTTTTCACTACAAATTCCATATAAGCAATTGCTTCTGTTGATTTTCACTAAACTCTTGTATCTGTAGACAAAATATGGTTTCAATTGACAGGCATGTATATTTCCAACATAAATGTTAGTTGATATTTTAATTTATCTTAACAAGTAGGATCAAAGTGCAACAACAAAGAACTATGCCTGAACTTTACTCATTTGTCAATGATGGAGCAACTGTGCTAAATTGGATAATTGTTTTCAAATGCTGAGAGAATATTTACTCATAGTACAATGTTTATTCACCGTGTTTCATCTATAAGCAACATACTCATTGAAGTTTAATCTGCATTAGGATTTTCTCCATAGTTTTCTTAAGCCTAGGTAGTCAACAATAAATCAAGACCTGTATTAGAATATTTGCCAAATTGGTGTCAATATGTACTCCATGGCTAACTTTAATCTACAAATGTCACAGTAATGCATGTGACACACTAACGAATGTCACATTAACGAATGTTGAGCTGGGAAGAGATTCTCAATAGCACACCATCACATAGCATTTCCAATGTACAGTCATGGTAGATGTGAAAATCCTCAAGAACATAGATAGTGATAACACGTAGTAAAAAATTAGAAAGTGATGAGTTCTGAGTATTCATTACCTTTGGTTTTGATATAATTTAGCTTTATGTTTATATAATTTAACATTTGATAACTATATTTAACAATCAACTCACAAAATTACTGAACATTTAACAACTGGCTCTTGCAAGATTATGTATTACTTCCCAAAGGCCCCAAATCCTAATGCCATCACACTGAATATTAGGGTTTCAACATATGAATTTTCTGTGGGGGGCACAGACATTCAGTCCATAGCAATCACATTATTAACAGACTAAAAAAATCTTTATCTCAATAGATGTAGAAGAAACATTTCACAAAATTCAACATCCATTCCTGCTAAAAAGTCCAAGCAAACTAGGGATAGATACAAACGTTTTCAATCTGATAAAGGGCAACTTCAAAAAAACATAGCTAGCATCATAGTTAATGGTGAAAGATTACATGCTTTCTCCCTACAACTGGGAACAAGGAGGGGAAAGGAAAGGATGTTTGCTCTCACCAGTTCTATGGAATAATAAAAAAAAAAGAAACAAATACAAAACACAGCATTCAAATTAGAAAGAAGAAAGTAAAATTGTTTTTATGTGTTAATATGGTCTATAAAGAAAATACAGTGAATTCTATATTTAAAAAACTACTAAAACTAATAAGTGAGTTTTAAAAAGTTACGGGATATAAGGTAAATATACATGATATATTGTATTTGTATATGTTAGCTAAAATCAGAAGATTGAAATAAAAAACAAATCCATTTATTGTAGCATCAAATAATATAAAATACATAGGGCAAAATCTGTCAAAAGATGTGCATGAGCTATATATGGAAAACAAAATATTGCAGAAAACAATGAAGAATTAGATAAATGACAACATATTCTAGGTTCTTGGAATACATCACTGAATATTCCTGAGATGCAAATGTTCTCTCTTTTGGTCTTCAGAGTCAGTGAGATGCCAATCAAACATTCCAGCATGCTTTGTGTTAGAAATTGACAAGAAGATTCCAAAGCTCATTTGGAAGTGCAAAGTATCTAGACTAGCCAAACAAGTTTGAAAAATAAAGTTGGAGGATTTATACTCATTCCAAGAATTATTATAAGCTATAGTAATTAAGATAAGGTGATATTGATGTTGACAGATATAGAGATTCAATTAACACAATGGAGTTCAGAGACAGAGCCAAGGGTAGAGAGTTAATCAATTTTTGACAAAGGTGAACAGCAATTCAGTGGAGAGAGGAGAGTTTTCTTAACCAAGGGTGCTGGAACAATTGTATATTCAAACATACAAAAATGAACTTTGGATCTATCTCCAACACCATATACAAAACCAACTCAAAATGGATCACGACACAAATGTAAAATCTAAAACTATAACACTTTTAGACGTAGACATAGGATAAAATCTTCACAACTGTAAATTTGGCAAAGATTTCTCAAATACACATCATGAGCATGATACATGAAACAACAAAAGTTTTGTTCACCTGGACTTCATCAAAATGAAGAGCTTGTATTCTTTGAAAGACACCATTAAAATGATAAACCGTAGGCTGGAAGAAAATAATTGCAAATCATATATTTGCTAACCAACATATCTAGAATATGTATATATGTGTGTATACATGTAATATCTAGATTATATATAGGTATATCAAAACTCAATAATAAGACAGCATCCCATTTTTAAACATGGTCAAAGAGTTGGGTCATACACAGATGGTCAATAAATACGGATGGCGAAAATGCTCAAATCTCTAGTTATTAGGAATATGCAAATTAAAATCACAGTGAGATACTGCTCCACACGTATCAGAATGTCCAAATTAAAATGACTGACTATACCAAGTGCTGGTGAGATGTGGAATAATTACAACTTCCTCATTGCTGGTGACAATGTAAAATGGTACAGCTAATTTGGAAATCCTTTTGACCATTTCTAAAATAAACATTCACGTACGTATGACCCAGCCATTTTACTCCTAGGGTGTTGCATATGTCTATGCAATAACTTATAGATGAAAGTTTAAAACAACATGTCCACTGAATGGATTAATGAATTATGGTATATTGACACAATAGCATCCTGTGCAGCAATGATAGGGAATGAGCTGTAAGTAAACACATAACCATGGATGAGTTTCAAAATAATTGGGAGAGTAAAAAAATCACAGACAACTCTCTGATTCCAAATTTATTATGTTCTGGAAAATGCAAACTTATCTCTCGTGATATAAAACAAATCAGTAGTTACCTGGTAATGGATGTGGGAGACGGGCAGCGAGGAGGACTTCCGAAGGGGCACAAAGAGACTTTCTGAAGTGGTTATGGTCATTGCCATGGTGCTGCTGTGCAGGTGTCAAAACTTACTGAACTGCATACTTCAGCCACATGCAGCTTATTTATGTGAGTTATGCCCTAATAATTTTTTTTAAACAAGTTACTAAGGACCAGCACAAATTTGGTCTCCAAACAAGTCTTCCTCTCCTATACAAAGGACATTTTATCTCTTGTTTACGAATTTCTCTAGCATCAGTTGTTTCTACTTCTCATTCCTCACTTGTATGTCCAGTTGCGGGTGACAGAAATAATTTGTTATCCTACTTGGCAAAAGTACTGCTAGGAAATCAGGTTCTGCCGTGTACCACGGATGCACTTCAATGGGTCACTTCACTCCTCTGAATCTGTTTCTTCATTTGTGAAACAGAAGTTTGTGAGCCATTTAAAGAAACAAATGCACATGAAGCTGTGTCTTTAATTGTAAACCCTGTGCTTGCTGCCTACCAGTGTGTCACTTTCTTCTGTAAGGCCTCTGGCTTCCTCTTCTATGTGGCCCGTATGCAGACTCAGGACTCCTGGGTGCCTACAGCCGATGGTGCCGGGTGACATGCTCCACCGCTGGGTGCCAGGTGAAGGGGAGTTCAGGGACCATCCCAGATCTGAGCGGTTTAAGCCCTCTGGGCCTTGGCACAGTTTATAGCTCAGATTAATTAATTGATGTTCACAAAGCACTTTGAAGATGGCAGATGCTGTGGGAGTGCAAAGCTCGGGCATTAACAATGATAATTACATAAATCTGGGCTCCGACTTCAGCAGTCGTCATTGGAAGGGGTGACCCAGTTGCTGATTCACAGCTGGGTAGACACCCGGATGGAGAAAGCCCTGAGAAAGGTGTTGAGAGCCATTCTGTCCAGGCTGCTCTGGGGCACACTGGGTGTTCCAGGAAGCAGATGGCTCTGTGTCCCTCCTAAGCCACCCTGCTAGTAATGGCCCAGAAATGCAGAGTGCTGCCTGTCCATAAGTTGGGTCCTTCCATTTTCAGTGAATATATGTTGGAGACGTGCTGTGTGTGAAGCCCCATTCACATCTCTGTCTAGTAGATTTGAAGTCAAATCTGCCAATCCTTCCATCATGCCACAAGGACTGGGGTGATAGAGAGGCGGGTCCAACCACCAGTTCTGGCAAAAGTACTGAGTGTGATTTTGGGAAAGTAATGTCACCAGTATTCTTTTGTTTAAAACAAGTAAAAACTTAAGACAGCAGTGTCAGCCTTTCCGAGGTAGGTCCATAAAACATCTAGTAAACAGCGGATACATCTTGGGCATTCATGGGGTATTTTCCCAAGGAACTATGCCCATGACGCCTGTTTATATCTATTAATGTGAATTTCAGTTGCCATTGCTGGTGACAGTTTGTTTTAGGACAATCTCCCCTCTCGCCCCAGCTCAGGGGTCCTTCCTGGAGAAAGGAAAGGCATTCTGTTTCACATTCTCCTCCCCCTGCTGCAGTTCTCAAGGCCTGCTCCGTGGAATATCTCACTTTAGGAAGAAACTTGATGTTCCTGCATGTTGGGAGCCCGCAAGTCCCATCTGCACTGACATGGGCTCTTGGCCTCGGGCAAGGTGGTTAGAAACACACACTTGAAAGACCTCCAGCTGCCTCTTTTTTTTGCACACGAGTGCTGTTAAGTGCACAGGCGGTGAGCTGAAGCTGCAGATGGATGGTGTGCTCCTGCAGGCCCTCACCCTTGGTGGTCCTGTGGGAGCCCGTGGCACTCACCCTTACTGCCAAGCTCCGTTGGGGAGAGCGTGGCCTTGAGTCCTCTGCTGACACATCAAGGGAAAGTGCTTTGAAGATGCAAAGGGTGTGTGTGAGTCATCTATAATCATCATGATTCAGGAGCCAGCTTTGGAGACGGGGCCTCCATGACCCCTTTGGTAGACTGCACTGGGCCCGTGGTTAATTTGCAAATTGCAGGGCTCAGTGAGGGGAGCATAGGCAGCATAATTAGTAAATTACTCCTTGAAGAGAGATTGAGTCTATTCAATATTACAAATTTATTTTACATATAAGACAACTCTTAAAATCTCCTTCACCTTCAGGGCTTGAGAAAGTTTGTGGTGAGCTCTGCTTCCACCCTGGCCCCTCACCCTCTTCTGGGGGCTCTCAGGTGTTAGGAACACTATGTATACTGCCACGTGGCATGGTCAGAGTGTGGCTTGAAGACAGCCCTCGACACAGACTTGGTTAGTCCAAGGCACTTCATATGAATACTCACTCGGTGCCTTTGAGTCAGGCCTCGCTGCTCATCTGGAAGCCCAAAGAAACGAGTCCTGAAACCATTCACACTAATTTCTTGATCTCATTATTTCACTTCCCCAATTCAATTCTGTGATTCTGTCCCCCTTGCTCTGATGATTATTTCCCTGCCTCCTGGCTTCCTTGGCTTGGCTGTACATGCTGTGTGCTATGTGGGTTGAAGTGTGTGCATCCAAAATCCATATGGCGAAGTTCTAACTTCCCATCCCTCAGAATGTGACCTGATTTGGAAATAGGGCTGTTGCAGATGTAAGTAGTTAACACGAAGGCACCCTGGAGTAGGATGTTCTCCTAATATGACTACTGTCCTTTTAAGAAACCATTCACATGAAGATGCAGAGACACAGGGAGAAGGCCTCGCAAAGACGGAAGCGTTGTAACTACAGGCCAAGGCCTGCAAAAGATTTCCAGAAACCCGGGGATTCTAGGAAGAGGTGAGGAAGGGTTTTCCCGAGTTTTCGGAGGGCACGGCCCCATATGCACTATGACTTCAGACTTCTGGCTGCTAGATCTGTCAGCACATCAGTGATGTTGTTTTAAGCCCCCTGGTTTGTGATGCTTTGTTCCCTGGCATACGAATACCCAGGCTATGGCAGAAACGCTGTTTGGTAGGCCGAGGCTGATGCAAGGACCATGCTGGCAACCAAGTCCAAGGTTAGGTAGCATTAAGTTTGCCCCCTTTATCAAGACACATCCTGCAACATGCTTCTTGCTGCAGGTGCTAACTGTGAATGATATTCACAGAACAGTCCACCCTGGGCAAACACGAGTTCGTGGCAGCTACCAGAAGCCTGTGTTCTGTGAGCTACTGCTAAACAGGGTCCCCTGTTCCCAAGACTGAAGAGGACAGGTCATGCCAAGAGCATTTTTCTAGAAATTCTGTGAGACTCACAGACAGTGTCCTGGGCAGAAGTGACTGGCCATAAAATAGGTGGAGAAGTAGGGCTGCTGACAGTCACTGTGTGGCCTAGAGCAGTCAAGACAGGCTCCCCAAAAGAAGCAACTGTGCCCAAAACTGAGACATAAAGAGGTTTTATAGGTAGTGCTAAGGATGGAGGATATCCCAGGCATGGAGACCGTAAGGGTAAGGAAGGCATGGAGGCTGAAGCAGAATGACAGGTGTGGCTTAGGGATGAAAGTTAGCTGGTGAGAGTGGTGGACCACTGGGAGGAGGAGAAAGGATGAGTGTAGTAGGAATGTACTCTACCTCCAGCTTGGCTACAAAATCCCTTTCTCCCTCCCACCCTCCCTCCATTTGTCCCACCCAGTTTCATTCTCCCTCACTCCCCTTTTCTTTCCTTCCTTCAGCAGTCAGTATGAACGCACTGGTTTCCTGGGTACCAAACCCCTGAGAGGCTCCGGGATGCAGGAGTGCAACATCATTTCTGTCTCAGAGGAGCTTCCACAATTACACTCCGTTCCAGTCCCCCATGGTAAGTGCTTGGATAGGTGTTCTGGGAACACAGGTATAAAAATGCATTCATTTTGAGGCAATTCTTCACAAAGGTGCAGGACAGTAGCTTTTATCGAGAGGCAAATATGCTCCCTGAGTTTTTGTCCACATTTAATCCTTACCATAACCTGATGAAGTGGTTATTACTGAGCCCCATTTACATGTGAAAAGACTGAGGCTTACAAAAGTGGGAAACCTCTGTAATCACAGCTAATATGCAGCAGACAGAGGGCTAGATCCCCGTTTTCCAAAACCTTCACTTGTGTTCTTTGTCCTCCGTGATGTTGTCTATATATTCTTAAGCTGAAAAGGATTTGTTCACCTGGCTTTTCCTTATTCTTTTTGGTTGCTTTGTGGTCACGGAGTCCATCACACAACACTTTGTGGTAGTGGGGGCTGAAGCTCTGTCCCTCTTTCTTCCTCTTCCTATAGGTAGGGTTTGCCACTAGGGATGGGCATCTTCGAGGGGACAATGAACTGCAGGGCCCCCCAGCTGACAGAAGGCTCCCCGCACCCAATTCAGCTGACAGAACAGGCACATCAGCTCAGAGGGACAAGACTAGCTGAAAATACACACTAATCTAATCTTCTGGCTGTTCTAGACGAATCTCAGGAATGTGGGAGGCTAGCATGTCACATAGGCAATTATTGGCCGGACGCAGGATTGCATAATGCAAGGATGACTAGCGCTTCCTGCTTTGGCTCGCAGGCGGGGAGCTTGCCAAAGAGGGTTTATCTTCCCAGGAGAAACATGCCAACTCTGGCAGGATATGAAGTAACTGTGATTATGGGAAGAAAGACATACTTAATGTGAAAATAGTTAAGGTCTCTTTCAGTTTGTACTGGCATCTCTCTCTCTCTCTTCTCCTTTTATTTTTGGCTCTGTCCCTTTCTATCTTCCTGTCATTTGGTCTTTTTCTCTGAATTTCTGTATCCCCTTATCTTTCTTTTGTTTGCTTTTATTTCAACTGCCTCCTAGCTTTTCATTTCAATCTTCACACCAAAGCAGTGTTTGGGGAGAGTGCCTGGATTTATTTCCCATAAACAGAGGAGCTGATAGAAAGTCTGTGTGGCAGTTTTGCATGGCAGGGGCCTTGTCGACTGAAGATGAAACGGGAAGGACTCTACTGTTTCCTATGCGATGAGCTTGTAGACCTGGTCGTGTACCTTTCTTCTCCATGTAGACCCATGTCACACCCCGCCCGCACCACACACGCCACAGCTGCTCCCAAGGAAAACCTCCCTTTTCACACGTCTGCTTTGAAATACTGGCTCCGAACCCCATCAAGTGGCCAGTGTAATGCTGTCAAAAAGAGAGAAAAGTGAGTCACTCAACACAGAATGATGGACAGACAGGGCTCTTATGGATGTTTCTGGGTCTTTTGTGTGTCTTTTTTTGTCAGGTGAGAATAGGGAAGTCCCAAGGAGCAAAGTCACCAGCCCGAGTCCTGCAGCTGCCCACTGGAACTGCTGGAGCACCTCCCTCCAACACCCCCCGTCTTCCTGCTAAGTGAGGTGTTTATTGTGTGTATGTGCAGATATAAAAGTGTAATGGGGCAGCTAAATAATTATGGAGTCACCACACATAAGAGTATACAAAAACTGAGAACACTGATATGTATAGAAAACCTTCAGTATTATTTTCTCTGATGAACTTGGACCATAAAGAAAATGTTACGTTATTTTCAAAGACAGAAAAATGTGCAATAGCACCTTGACACCAGTAAAAATTGAATTAAACTTCTCATAAAAGACTATTTTGGGAACTTAAAAGGGTCAGCATTAACTGTTGAGAAAACACACCTGGTTCACTCAAACACAGTCACATTGGGTGATTCCTCACCTGGCTGAGTCAGTACGATTTGCCAGTCACAATGGTGGTCATTTGAGGGAAATAACTTACATCCCACAGGTTTTTATGGAGTTCTATTGTCCTGTGTTACATATGACAATCAGGTTCAGAGAGGTCAATAAACTGGCTGGAGCTGCTGTAGTTAGTGGGTCAGTAGGTCCCATACCTTTGCCCTTCTTCTGTTAAGTGCCAGGAACTCTCCTGGGCACAGATGAAAGCAAGTCTTACTTCATTCTGGTGGTAGAGCCCTGCGCCTCCCTGCCCTTGATCAGACGGTGAGGGCATTCGAGAAATGCAGGGCAAATTTCACATCACAGAGTAACTGACCTAGATGCTAGGTTTCCTATTAGGGAATTAAAACCTCTGTGTTCAAAGGCCTGATTTTCCTTCCAAATCACAAGTATTATTTATGTTGTCATGACCCCCGTGGCAGCTCACATGAAGGCTTACAGCGCAGACGCGCTGTTGTAAGAAATGAGATCTGCGTAACAAGTGTGTCCACCTCCTCCCTGAAGGTCCTCATGACTCAACACTTGCAAGTACATAGGTTTAGCCAGTGCGCTCTTATCACCTAAATGCACAGGTGTTCTGACTGTTCAATGGTGGCTGACCACACTCGTGTTTTATTCTATCAGTAAGATAGCTAGACCATAACCTTGTCAACCCCTGCCTTGCCCCAGGGTTTCCAGCTGGAATCATCTTTTACTCACCAAGTCCCTGAGCCAGGTCTAAGCTGCAGTGGAAAGGCATTTAGAAGTTTGATGCCAAGGGCAGGATGGGAGGGTAGGACCACTGAAATGAGACTTGCCAACTGGCTCGGTGCCATTTCTACACTCCCTTAAGCCTTGGTGTCACGTAGCTTTAAAGACACTCCCCATCACAGTCCTGACCCTTCTGCTCCTCCTGCTCCTTCTCCTCTACCTCCTTCCCTTCCTCCTCCCTCTTCGATCACTTCATTACTGATATCTTCAAACCCAGTAGCACCACGACCAACCTTTAAACCAATCCTAAGAGAGAAATGATCATTGTTTTCCAGATGAGAAAATTGTGATTCAGAGAGTTGAGATAGGTCGCCCAAGGCCACCAGCTGGTAATGGATATGGACTACATTCAGGTCCAGGCCTCCTGCCTGCAAAGTGTAAAGATTTCATCACTACAAATCCAGTACGATGTTTTCACCTTCTGGGCCCCACCAGCCCATGCCGTGTCCTGCCTCCCTCCCTGCCTAGTGCTGACATCTGTCTAAGCCATACTCTTTGGTTGACTGGGCACCTGAGTTCCCATGGGCTGACTCTTGGGCCCACCTGAATCACCCCATCCTACTCCACACAGGCTTTCTAATTCTTTATTCTGTCTCTTTAGAATCTAGTTGTCCTGAAACACTTTGTGCCCAAGCATCTCAGAATTAAGATATTCTCAGGAAGCCCCCTCTGTATTAAACCACTGTTAGCCAGGCCTTACTTAAATCTTTTGTCTTATCACTCATCCTTTCAGCTACCTACTCAAGTTGATCCCCTCCTGTTGGTATTTCAGACACCCACTGATGACCAACTCACCTGTCAGCCCCTGAAGGCAGCTGCAGGGACCTAGTGGTGCTTGGAGCAGACAGACAAGCCCTTCTCTGGTTCTTGGTGAGCTTCCATTCCAAACTCCACCCACCTGAGGCTGTGGACAGAGTTTGGAGTGAAACTATGTATTGTGCTACTCCCTTCACACTCAGTTCCTATACTCGGTTCTCTGAGAATCGGTTACGTGTCTCTTCTCTCTCTTCCTGATGCTTACCACACTGGGGAACAGTTCTGTGCCCTGAAACTGGTCACTTTGCCACCACGAGGACCTGCGTCCTCCCAGTCCAGGCCGCTCCAGGGAAGTGGTATTGTGACAGTTTGTTTGTTGACGACAGAAGAATTTGAAAATGTCTTGTTTCTGCCACCAACCAGCAAACACCTCTCAGACCCTGTCCCTCACCTCTGTATCAAAACAGAAGTAGATGGGTCCAGATGAAGTTTATGTGTATTTCCCAATCCCCATTCATTTCATTGGTTTTCAAATAGTTCTTTCCACTAGTTTGCTCCACGTAGAAATGCTAAGAAAGTTATCAAAACCTCCCATGATGCTGCAGAGAAAGGCCACCGCCACCAGCCCCACATCCCTGCCGGCTGTGATGGGAGAGCCCCAGGGACCTGGAATGGCAGCCTGGCAGAGGGAGAGTCCTGGCCATTGGTGGGGCTCCAGGCTCTGGCACTACCTCGCCGTCCTGCCCTGGGTAACACTGTCCCCCTTCCTAAGCCTCTTCTTTACAAAGTGAAAGGACTTTGATAGGTCTTTTCCAGAGTGAGGGCATGAAGGACAGGCTGGGTGTTGGGCTGCATGGACAGCCCTCTGCAGTGCCAATGCGGAGGGGGCATCAGGTGGTTGGAAAGCAGAAAAGGCAATGATCAGTCTTCTGGGGGAGGGAGTGGGTAGTGAGTGGACCCCTGTGAACACAGAGAGAGGAATGCCTGCAGGGCAGCAGAGAGGAGGGCTGAGGGTGCAGGCGCTGATTAACGCTCCTCTGATTCCTCCAAGCCAGTCCCCTTGCAGGCAAGTGGGTCTGAGTCACGTGCTTCTCTTCCCTGCCATACTACCCTACATCCAACATGTTCACCGAGACCTCAAGGAGTGAACCGCGTTACTGAAAGAGTAGCAATTAGGGTGGCCCATCCCAGCAATTTAAAGCTTCCTGTCTACGGAAGCATGCGGAGAAGGGGTGGTCAGGAAGGGGAGGGGGGAGCGTTCTTTTCTTCTAAGGGGACCTCTCCATGTGATTTCCATTCTGGATAAAGAAACGGGAGGGAGGCAGAATGCTCACCTAAAACGCCTGCTTTCAGGGTGACCCACATGCAGCCCCGGGTGCTCCAGCTGGCTACTGGACCCCCTCCTCAAGGAAGTGTCTCCTGCTTTCTTCTTGGGGGGATCCCGGCTCAGCTCTGAAAGCCTGTTGGCATCTCTGCCTGACTGAAGAGGAAGCGGTGTTGGAAGCTGCTTGATAAACGGCTCCCCGCACCTTGGCTGCCGTGGGAGGCACAGAGGGAGGTGGCCCCGTGATTTATAGCTGCTGGCTCCCAGGGCTTTTCCAAGCATCCAGCTTAAGCCAGGGAGTCGTTTCTGGCAAAACGAGCGTTTAGTCTAGTTAGACTGATGGGAAGGAGGGGAAGCGGGGCTGCTTTGTTAAAAAGTTGCTGGCCATCCTCCCTCGAGGCCGCTGGATCCGCTCATTCCTTCTGTGCAGCCTGAACTCCTGAAAGGAGGCCCAGAGGAGTGGTCAGGCGCCGGAGGCCCGAGCCGGCGCTGTCGGGCAGGGAGCCTGTGCAGCTTGCACAGTGTGGGGTCGACCTCCGACCTGTGGCTGTGGTTTCCCAGAACCCCCAGGGGCCCATCCCGGAAAACACGAGTGTCCCCTTCCTTATCATCTGTTCCCTCCCGAGGGGATTTTGTTCCCTTTAAATTTTCCACAGTTGCTATTGGAAGTCAGGTGCTCAGGACCCAGCTTGAGAATGGTGGGGAGGTCCTGGCCTCTGTACAGACGGTTTGTTCAGTTTATTCGAGGGTGACAAGGATGTTGAGTTCTTTTAGCATTCATTTCTTCACTTTCAAAAGGAGAATAAGATCCTCTTTGAGAAATAGCTGTTCGGATTAACCCTAACATAGTTGGCACAAAGTAGGTAAATGAGTAAGTAAATCTAAATAAAAAAATACATGTTTAAATTTTATTATTAGTTTCCTGCTTTTGTCTAGTTTTGTCTTTCTTTTTTTTCTACTGACAGTTTTCAGCCTATCATTTATATGAGAGCCCAAAAGGAATGCCTCAAAAATACGAGAGTTGTAATTTAGCATGAACTGAGTAAAAATAACTTTTCTAAGACTAGATTTGACTAGATACTTTCAGTCACACAAAACTCAGACGGTAAAGGTTAATGGGGATGTCATTAGCAGTAATACTTTGCAACAGGATACGCATCATGAAAAAAATGGGAGTTTTTTTTCATGTAGGCAGAACGTAAGTTTTTATAAATGGGGGAAAAATCTCCTTGGGAATTTTTAACGCTAAATGGCAAGTGACAGGCCATTTGGAAGAGGAGAAAAATGTGTCCACTTTTGCTCTTCAGCAATGGAGAGTCTCCTTCCTGAGAAAACTGGGAATTCATTTCCCTCAGGAAATGTGCAGCGTTTGTGCTGAAACACAGATCTCCTGCCTCCCACTCTGCATGTTCTTAAAATTCTTTGTTCATCTAATACTTCAAGAGCAAATGTGTAAAATACAGTTTTATAAACAAGAAATGGAAATTGTTTCCTTTTCATTCTTTTCTTTTATTTTCTCTTCTTTCTTTTATTTATTTACTCATTTTATTTTTTGGTGATGGGTTTGTGATTTGGTTAGGAGCGTGCCTGATCTTCACCAGGCACACTGCACGAGTGTGCCTGATCTCATGCCTTGGTCAAAAATCTCATCCTGGAGCTTCATCTGGGGTGCTCACAGCTCTGCACGTTATTTAGAAATTTTGCTGAAAGAAATGGGAAAAAGTAAAGCTAGTTATTGTTTCTTTTTTAATCCTTACCCAAGGACATGCTTATTGATTTTAGAGAGAGGGGAAGGGAGGGAGAGAGAGAGAGGGAAAGAGACATTGATGTGAGAGAGAATCATCGATTGGTTGCCTCTTGTATGCACCCCAACCAGGGACCAAACCTACCACCTAGGCCTGTGCTCTGATGGGGAATGGAACTTGCAACCCTTTGGTCTATTGGATGATGCTCCAACCAACTGAGCCACACCAGCCAGGGATTGCTATTGTATCTCTCCATATTTCCAGACAAGATGATATTGAAATTCCCCTAGCTGTGTTCCCCACCTGTGTATATGAGCACTCACATTCCTGACCCATCCTCCAGGTAAGCCTATGTCCCTGTGGGAATAGTTCTCATAATGTAGTATCTACTTAAATCACCTGGGCGTCTTGTGTACTGTAGCATGTACATATATGCCCTGGGGATATTGTCAAAATAAAGATTCTGATCAATAGGTCTGGGGTAAAGGGCGAGATTCTAAGTTTCGAAGAAACTCCCAGTTGCTGCTGCTGTGCAGTCTGTGGACCGCACTGTGAGTGGCGAGGATGTAAGAGACAAGAATGCCAGACGGGAATTCAAGACTTGAGTATATTCTTTACATTTGGTTACAAACTCCTGTGTGGCCCTGGGAGATCTTTGTCCCTAATGGGACCTAGTTTGCCCACTTAGAAATTAGGGCAAGGAGACCAGCTAACTGCTGAGATCTTTTCCAATGCTATGATTTGTTAAACTTGATTCTAGATTCTTACTGCTTCTAATCCATCCAAGAGCTCTACCCAAGAACAAAGAAGAAAGCAAGACTGAAACGTATAGGGTAGCAAGGAGGTAAGAACACATTCAAGTTAGTAACAGTGGAGAGACCCCCTTTGTCCCTACCTGTCTATGGGTGCGTTGAAAGCGCTCCTTTGCATCAGAAGAAAAGGTAAACATTGGCTAGGAAAGCCCCATTGGTTTCTCACCCACCACCCTAGACTTGTGAGAATTAAGTGAGACAATGCAAGATGTCTACAAACAGCAAATGGCTGAATAAAGTTTGGTACGCCCACACCTGGGAATATTATACAGTCATTCAAAGGAGTGGTTTAGACCTAAATGGATTAACATGGAAGAAATTTCCACAAGGTATTACTGACTAGAAAAGAGAGAAGCAAAACAAGTGTGTATATATTGTTTTCTCAAAACAATGGCAAAAGTTTCATATGTGTGTGTATCTACTCACAGACTAGCCCATTTAAAATTGCACACCACAGATCTCCCTTCCTGCCCACTCCTACCCAGCACCTTTAACCCCACCGTCCTGCTTTATTTTTCCCTGAAACACTTACCTTTTGACATACTTTTTATCTACTTCTGTGTTTACTGTTGATCAGTGCCCATTAGAATGTATAAGCTGTATAAGATCAGGAATCTTTGTTTTTGGTTTTTTTTTTGCTTGTTTTTGTTATCCATTGTTTCATCCTCAGCAACTGGTTTAATACTTGGCACAAAGTTGGTGCCTTGTAAATACATGTGAATTGAGTACGTGAATGAATTGAGTACACGCAGGAAAATGTGGAAGAGATTATGCGAGGCAGAAGGTGTGAGGGGAAAGCTGAAGAGGAAAGGAGAAGCTGAGCTGCACGGACAACCGCACACTTACAGGGTTTATGAGCATGCTCGCAGGCGTGGTTGCACGCGTTTCATTTAAAGCGTGGGTAATGAATTAATGGGGGTCCTATAAAGTTATTCACTTTTCATTGTCATATGATCTTGGGGTTTGAAAGGAGGGACGTACCAGTGGCAACAGTGCTAAAATCCTGGAGTCTGTCTTTCTCCCCAGATCCTTCTGCCTGGTGGTCGGGGATGTGGTGTAATCCCTATTTCACTATCGTCAAGGTGAGCGGCCTTGGATAAGTCGACTCCATGTCAGGGCCTTCGTGTGCTTGCCTTGAACGTAGACCCAGTGGTGCTGCTCTGAGCACCTACCCAGGTTTTGTAAAGGCAAGGGGGGCAGTGCTGTCCATTTCCTCTGAGCTCTTCTCCTAGGTTTCTGATCCACTTTCTGTCTCATGTGGCACCTACAAATGCAAGTGGTTCCTGCATATTCACAGAATGTGGACCTATATGCAACAGCACCAGCTGCCTGACCTGCAGGTGAAGCGTCTTCACAGTCCAGGAGGGCATTGTGTCTTACCTTCGAACTGTCTGCACTCAGCCAAGGGCCTGGTTCAGAGCAAGGGCCGAGAACTGTTGCCTCAGCTCCCTGGACATGTGGTTTAGATACCACTTGGAATCGTTCACTCCTCTGGGCTTCAGGTGAACCTGGCTCACCCCCAGCCTCATGGCGTGGCTGAGTCCAGAATCCTGCAGATCATTTGGAGAATTCTGGTCTTTCTTCCTACTGTTCACTTCTCTTTCTCCTCTGGTATTGCACCTACTCTCTTGGTTCTGCATGCCTCAAACTGAGGCCAAAATTCACCCATTACCTAATTCTCATTAAAAATTAAAAATCACTTGCGATAAGGCTAATATAGATCCAATAAATATTTCTGAGGATTTGGGGAATTTTATTCCGGCTTTTGAAATCATTAGAAGCTCCACCCCTCCCACCAGAGAGTCTTCCACCACCAGAATTTTCGGCATTTGACTTTCTGGCTGTGTCAAACTCCCCAGGAAGTATCCACTCCTTTGCCCATCCCTTGCTCCTCCCTGACCATTCCAGAAATTCCTGCAAATAAAATTTCTCCAGCCCGCAGGCAAGTCTACCAAATTGTTACAGTGCATTTTCTACTGTCTTTTTAACCTCAGCAAAGTTACTTGATTCTCAGGTACAGCAGGCATGTTTTTATACTTACTCCCTGTGGATGGAGACGGACATTTGGACAAATAACACAGACCTGACCTGTTACATTAAGCGCAGGTAGAGAGGCTGGCACAAATAAAGAGCTGTATTTCTAATGTAAGCAAATATCAACCTTTGAGAGCCACACAAATTAGAGAACCCACTAGTGTAGTCAACGGTCACTTACTAAGCATCTACTAGGAAGGTCTATTTTAGTGCTGCAGACTGGCCCTCCCGTGGCTAGTTCACCTTCTGTTCAGACAGAGGATGTACCTCAAATGCCTGTAATATAGGTTAAAACCTGCAAATAGCATAGAAGAAGGGCCAAGCACGCTGTGGAATTCAGAAGCAGAGGAATAATAGCATCCCATGGGTACATCTACACTGAGGTTGGAGGAGATGGTACATCGGCTGGAGCTGCCGTAACAGAACACCTCAGACCAGGTGGCTTAAATAACAGAAATTGTGTCTCATATTCTGGAATCTGGAAGTCGAAGATCAAGTTTCTGGAAAATTTGGTTTCCAGTGAGAATCTTCTTGGCTTGCAGGTGGCCATTCTTTCTGTCTTCACATGGTGGTAAGAATGTGAGGGAGCTCTCTGGAGTCTTTCTTACAATAACACTAATCCTATCAAATCAGGGCCCTATCCTTATGGCCTTATTTACCCCTATAAAGACTGTGTCTCCAAATATAGTCACATTGCATGTTGGGGCTTCCAACTATGAACTTGGGGAGAGTAGTAAACATTCTGTCCATAATTGATGCTCTGTTGGAAAGGCTTCTAAATGGGTATCTAGTGGGAAAGGCATTCTAGGCAAAGGGAATATAATAATAATAATAACTGCATGCTATGTTCCTGTGAGGAGGCTTATGCATATCATTTTCCAATTCCAACAACATCAGCAGGCAAATCTTACAGCCCTCATTTAACAGATAAGAAAACTGAGGCTCTTGGAAGTGAGTCATACACCAAATCTCCCCTTTGGTTAACCGATTGGGGAGAGATGGAATTCAGGTCTGATTATTAGGGACTAGCGAGAGACACCTGCAAAAAGTGTTTGTGCACGTGCCTGGCGTGACCTCTGCCCCCTGCTTTCCAGCTGAACTTGGGGGCATAGCTTTTAGGAGCCAGGAACAAAACCAGAGCTTTTGCTGAGTGTTTAAACTACCTTTTACTTACTCAGTTGCTGCTGAAGAGTCAATATATATCAACCCTCAGCATCTATTCGAAATTTTACTTTCACACTAGCACAAGAGGCTAAAAAGCTTTCTGCTGGAGTCTAAATAGCTTTTTCCATCAGCACACGGGCCTTTAAGCTAAATTTGCGCTTCTAGAGGCAATTTCCTTAGGCTTGCCTGGGGTGGAGGGAGACAGCTAAATGCTTCTATACCTTTTCTTACCTGACAAGCTGGATTTTCAGAAAAGAAAAATCATCATAGTAGTTTCATCTGTAGTTTCTATGCTTTTTCAACTTTGTGAGGGATTGTTAGTTTCTTTTCTCCCAAGCCTCTTTTTATTCTTACTGTGCATGGGAATTCAAGGTCAAGTCTTCACAGGGTTGACAGTGTCTCTGAGCGTGCCTGTGTCTAAGCCGTGTTCACGAGAATCAGTGCTGGTGGGCGCGTCCTTCACAAATGGATCAGGGGCAATTTGTGAGCTCAGGAACCCTTTACGTAACCTTCTGAGCTCCATTTGTCCTTCTGCAGCAGTGAAGTAAACATACTTCCCTTAAAAGATTAATTAACTGGCACAATAGGCACAAAATAGGTGTTCCAAAATTGGTAGTATTTTAATTCCTCTCATTGCCACTTTAAAATGTCAGTAGCACTAGTAATGTAGTCTACGGTTTAATTCTGATTCTCAGAAAGAAGTACACATGTTTTCTGATCTGCAATTGGTGTGTTTAGACTGGACTGCACCTGGTGAGCTCTGTTGTCTGTGGCCGATCCGTAGTGGCAGTAGGGGGAACAGCTGGGCTATTGTTTCCTGCGCATCCCCACATAATGTGGGGTCTCACTCATGTAGTATTTGCTGTCATCTCTGTGTGACTCTTTACTCCTCTGCTGAAGAGCTGTGTTTACTCTGTTCCATGTTGAGTGTCCAGGGCCTAATACAGTGCCTGGCACACACCAGACATTCAGTAAATACTTGCAGACTGAATGTTTACACCCCTGTTCTCCAGTGATCTGTGGGCTCCAAAGGGCATGGGTCACGTCTGCTCTGCCCCCTCATGTCAAGCACAGAAAGGCCAAGATTGTAAACTTGTAGCTTAAAACCAGCACAGAACAAGGGAAAGTAAAGGTGGGCAGATTTCAGTGGCAGAAATATTCTGGTCTCTGAGCACAGCTTTTTAACGCTGCCCTTTCCATGTCTGGGTAAGACAAGTACTGAATAGACTGAGACTCAGACTCAGAGCATTTGGATTCTAGTCCTGGTTCTGCCAGGGACTAACTGCCTCTCAATTTGAGGAGCCTTGGATCCTAGAGATTAGGACTACAAGCTCTCTAAATGGTGTTACTGATGAGAGCAAATCAACAAGGATTAATTGGTGATCTTTGTGCGGTCTAGCATGACTCCAGTCACCTTTGGTGTCTCTGCTTCTCTTCAAGTACAATAGGCATGCCTCTGCCTCTAAGGGCCTGCATTGGCTGCACCATCTTCCTAAATAGTTTTTTCCCCAGATATCCACATGGCTCATTCCTCATTCCCTTCAAATTGGGCTCAACTCTCCCTATTTAATATTGCAGACCACACTCACTGCTCCCCTCCCCCTTGTTTGTTTTTCTCCATAGCCTTTTTTTCTAACATAGTCTTCATTTACTTCATTATTTTATTATCTGTTTCCTCTTGATGTCATAGAAGGTCCATGCAAACAGGAATTTTGTCTGTTTTGTTCACCTTCGTATTCCTGGTGGCTAAAATCATCCTTAGCACATGACAGGATCTCAACAAAAATTTCTTCAGTACATTACTAAACCTACATGTCCTATTGCTACAAATATAACTTCAAAATAACACAGGACATGATTCAGGGAAGAAGTATTTTATTCTTTTGTGGATTACAGAATCTCATCAAAATGAATGAGGGGAACCCATATACTTACTGAGCACTTGCTATGTGAAAAAGCTTTGCTTAAATCACTTCTCTTTAATCATCAGAATAATTAGGAGAGTATTTCTATCTCCTGTTCACAGATAAAGACATCAAGCTCTTGAATCACACATGTAGCAGAGACATCTTCAGGACTCTAGTTGTGTTTGGTTCCTGCCGTGCCTGTGTCACTCCAAAGTGCGTGCTCATTTGTATGACACGGTGTCACTGTCAGAAAAGCTTAGTCAGAAAAGACTTCACTTTTTAGAAGAGCCCTTCTCTGCTTTGTGTGGAGGTGGTTTGAAATGGCAGAAAACACCTTCTTTTTAAGAGGCACAGACTAGGTTTTCAGATTTAGCTTCGTTTTTAATGTGGTCGTGAACTTGGGAAGACATTGAGCTTCTCTTCCCTCCTCAGCAAAGTGAGGAGGTTGAATTAGATGACTTTGAAGGTCTCTTCTACCCCTGGTGACGACCGTGTTCAGCTCGTCCTGATGAGAGTGTTTAATTGCCAAAGCACACATGCCAGGCTCCAGGGGTCCTTGGTTTCAAAGAGCAAGAACGAAGGAGAAGCGGAGCACAGCCTGCGAGTATGAGCTGTCCCTGACCCCGCCCGCACCGATTACCATCTGTCACAGCCTCCTGTCTCCAGGGGCTACAGTCCTCAGTTTAGGCCAGTTTCCCGAGAGTCAAAACTTGGGGATTTTCTCCCATCCAGGGCAATTTTTTAAAGGGGCTGATCAATCAACACAGGTGTTCTTCAAAGACTTAGGATGACCTTGTTCTGGAAATCACCTTCCTTCAGTAAGAAGTTTGCCAAGATGGCGGATCAAATGCAACATCCTGAGAAGATTAATTAGTAGACCCAAACTGGGAGGTGAGTCTTGCTTTAAGGAAAGTGATCGTGACAGCGTATGGAAATCATGGGATGCGTAGTCAAATATGTGTTGTTATCCTGACTCTTCTGTGTGACCTTGAGGCAAGTCCATGGACTTTTCTGAGACTCAGTTTACATGTCCATATAATATAATTAAAGATATCTATCTTACATGATTTCAAGGTAAAATATATAAAGTTAACATGTATAAAGTACTTTTCAAAATACAGCTCAATGAATATTAGGGAATTTGGAGAGACTGAGTAAGTCTTTAGCAATTTTTATATGGCTGTATTTGTGCTTGGGGCCAGTCTCTCCATGATTTGAACCTTCCCCTTTATGATCTTTGACCTTCAGCCCCCTTAGGATTTCTGGGGTTAGAAGCCAGGCTAGCCCAGGAACTAGAACATTAGTGTATTTAGAAAAACTGAAGAAAGGTAATTTTAAGGAATATTTTTTTTGGTGGGGAAGAAGGAAGTCTCACTCATTCATGAAAATCTTCCTATGCCTCCAAGTTGTAAGCAAGGAAGGATGAGTAGGTAGCAGAGTCAAGAATTGGAGTGAGAAAAGGATCGTGGACTTGGAGAAGGTGGGGAGTCTCTGGTCATTTTGCAATAAAAGGGATATTTTCTCCTCCCTGGACAGTGGAAGGGAAGAGAGGAGGCAACAAGGCATAGGGGAGAGAGGAGAAAACTGCTTTTGGAAGGTGGTATAGCACAGAGATGAGACATCTAGTTTTGTATCAAACAAAACTTCGCTGGGATCTTAACTGACAAAGGCCAAGTTACTTAAAAATCTCTGAGCCTCAGTTTTCTCAGCTGCTAAATTGGATGATAAAACATATTGTGTGATGTATTGTAGTGATACATACATGTGAAAGTGATTTATAAGTTACAAAGGTTGTGTATGAATGGTTCTCAACACACCTGCAGTAGCATGATCTGGCAATTAACAGTGTTACTGAATGAACATCTGAATTTGCACTGATACACAGAATAGAGACTCTGTTTAGATTGTAAACTCTTAAAATGAGTCAATATCTCTCATAGCTTAGAAGTAAATAAATTGTTAAGGATAAAAGTTTAATCTATGCTTTCAACCCAATCTTTCAAAAATCCCATTAAAAATCATCTATCTAGGAATCAGTTTAAAAAAATCCAGAGTGAATTAAAGAGAACGGGAGAGTCAACTAATTCGTTCGACTCTATTGTTCATACAAGTGATAAAACAGAAACAAGAACAATTTGTTTGCATGAATGGAGTGGGCTTGTTCTTCATGAAGTGTGATTCACCAAATTCTTGAGCCAGTTAAATGGGGAGAAGAGAAATGTGAGTTGTGTGTTCATTCCTTTGTGTTGTCTTTAGTAAAACAAAACAAATCTGTGTGTGTATAATTTCACATTGCATTACATTTCTGAACACCTTCAATTTATTTTATTTTATTTTAAATAGCAGCCTTTGAAAGTGGGTTGGGGTTGCCCACCGAAGCAGAGAAGGGATGGCCCGCTTTCCTTCCATGCTCCCTCCCACCCAGCCTCTGAAGCGTGAGCTAGTCGCTACCATACTGTGGGTGGCAGCTCTGTTCTTGAACCAGAGAGAGAAAGAAGCGCCGGCAAACAGAGAGGCTTTTCAGCAAGTTGTGGGATTTGAAATCTTGCATTTGTAATAGTCCAAAGAAAATGTAACAAAGTCAATTATTGTTGAGATATAATAGACCCAATCACATTTGGTTATGGTTCCATGGTGCTAGGCACAGAGAAGGTGCCCATTGCAAACTCTGTAATGATGTTGTGAAAAGCCTAATTTCTAACAGTGAGCTCCAGTGGCATCAGTGGCGAGGTTTTGTCATACCAGTTTTGACTTTCTGTATAGTGTTTGCTTGTCAGGATCTCTGAAATGAATTTAACAATCAGAGTGCTTAAGAATGAGTATCACTGAGAGTTAAGAAAAATCACCTGATAATAAATATTTGTTGTTCTGGGTTACTAAATTTATAATCACTTTGAAGGCAGCAATAGAAAACACATGCGTACAGTTTAAGATTTGAGTCAGAAGTGTGTGTGTGTGTGTGTATGTGTGTGTACACATATGTATCCATCACTTATTTTACTTTTAACTGCAGCCAATTAAACATCCATGGAGTCTTTCCTAATTTCCTCTAGTAATACAATTTTAAGATTCCATTTTACCTTTATGTAACTTTAGCTCAAAAAGCCCAAAGGCTGCAATTACTGAGGAGGGATAATAAGATACCTAATGCACACTACCTGAAGAAAATTGGACATGTTAATTTTCATGGAGAATCTCCAGTGAATTTCCCAAGAAATTTCATTTCCCAGCCCCTTTCTTTCAGCTCAGAGCAATTTGCAGTTTGGGGATCTGCAGCTGGTACAATCAATTACATGATGGTTATGCCACCGTGCTTCTTTCTTTCTTTCTTTTTAAACATTTTATTTATTTATTTTTAGAGATGGGGGAGGAGGGAGAAGAGAGGGAGAGGAACATCAATGTGAGAGGGAAACATCAATCAGTTGCCTCTTGTATACACCCCAACCTGTTACTGAACCCATAACTCAGGTTTGTGCCCTGACCAGAAATTGAACTTGTAAACTTTCATTTTGAGGGACAAAGCTCAACCAACTGAGCCACACCAGTCAGGGCACCACCATTTTTCAATGAAAAATTCTTCACTGCCTCACCTGCAGTGGGATATGAAGAACCTGAGATATGTAATAACTGTCCAGTCTTGAACTGAAACAATGTCCTTGGCCTCAGGGACTAACAATGACCTTCAGCCACTTCAGAGAGGCTTCCCCTCTGCCTTGGCGCCTTCTCCCATGAAGCATCCTCATGAAGGTATCTGTGCATTGAACTTATCTGTTCTTCTGTGTGCTTTGCTGCTTGGTGGCAGAAAGTGTATCTTCTACATGTTTATATTCTTGCAGCAACCTAGAATCTGGCCTTTTAATGAACACAATTCATGTCAAAAATTGAAAGCTTTGCAAACTCAGCCACCCATCTTTTCTCCTATGTGCCCGAGACTGCTCATCTCTGGGGATGCATTAAAGACTCATATATATGTGTTCTACTCCTAAGGCATTCACAGATGGATAGGGGCATAGATATACGAATGAGTTTCTGACACAATGGGACAAGTATTATGACTGGTGAATACTGAGAGTGTTAGAAGTGCAAAGCAGAAGGAACCAGTACCCTTCAGAGGCAGCAGGGACCATCATCAAAGGGTCTGTAGCAGAAACAGATCTCATGAATGATCCTGAAGGATGAGAGGTAGTAACCAGGAAGGAGAGACAAACATGTTCTCTGAGTAGTTTGGGAAGACCTCACAAAGTGCTGGGAGATAAGGTTGGAGACCCAGGAAAGGTTTATGACCAGCCTGGGTGTCATGGGACTTCATGCTGAAGGCAACAGCATGGTAGGGACAGAGCCATGTCTATACATCAGCATTCAGAAGGTCAGAACTGGCTGTCTGTGCAGCAAAGATTAAAGGGACACCAGCAAGGGGCAAGAGAGCCACCAGGCAGCTTTTGCTATGTTGCAAGGGCAGAATAGAGGATGAAAATTAGGTGGTGGCTGCAGGGGTACTCAGGAGAGGTTGCCTTTAAAGACGATGAGGCGTGAGGAGTCTAGACATATAAGGTCTGTCTGGAAAAAGTCCAGTCATTGTTAATATACCGAGAATGGTTTGTATGACATCCACATAACCTGGCAGCCAAGGAGAGGGAACTGGAATGTGCATGTGCGAACAATGACAATTTCACTGTACTAGTCAGTGGGGGCAGCAGAGGCATGTGTCCTGTGTGGCCATCACATTCAAAATGACTGAGTGAGTAGAGCAATGAACCTGCATCAAATTTTACATTAAGCTTGCGCATTCCTCCATGGAAACTATTCAGATGATTTGGAAGGCCTCAACTGTGGGCAACTGGTGATTGGCACCTTCATCACGACAACGTGCTGCTCATGCATCACATCTTGCGCAGAATTTTTTGGTGACACATCAAATCACCCAGGTGACTCAGGCCCCCTAGAGTCCTTATATGATGCCCTACAAGAGCAGTTCTGGCTTTTCCCAAAACTGTGATCACCTTCGGAAGGGAAGGGATTTCAGACTGTCTATCAGATTCAGGAAAATACGATGGGGCAGCTAATGATGATTGGGAGAGCTGTGTGAGGTCCCAAGGTGCCTACTTTGACGGGGACTGAGGTGTCATTGTCCTATGTATAATGTTTCTTGTTTCTTTTATCTTCTTCAATAAATGTCTCTATTTTTTCATAGTGTGTGGCTGCATACTTTCTGGAGAGGCCTTATATAGCAGATTATTAATTTTTGGCATTGCTTTGAGAGAGAGAGGAAGGGAGGTGGAGATGCATCCATTGGTCACCTCCTGTACGTGCCTGACTTGGGACTGAACCTGCATCTAGGTACAGTATGTGCCTTGATCAGGTATTGAACCTGCAACTTTTTGGTTATAGGACAATGCTCCAGCCAATTAAGCCACAGTAGCCAGGGCCAGACTATTACATTTTCAGTGTAAAAGTATAATCATCCATGCTGCAACACAAAATAAAGAAGTCAGACAGAAAAGCTGTGGCTGTGTTTGCTGCATTCAGCTCAGGTAATTGAAACTGCTTGGTGACCCAAGTAAGCCAGTTCTGTCATTCTCTCATAAAAACAAACAAAGTCACTCCTGTGTCACCCGATCCTCTTGGTGCCAGCAGAGGCCAACGTGTTCACTGCATGCAGGCAGGGACCAGAGGAAATGTGCAGGGACTGGAGATGAGCTGAGAGCTCTCCTCAGAAATAATTTTCTCATACCACCACCACGAGGAAGTTGCTCTCCATGTCAGAGATAATGTCAGTTTGGCCAGAAACTCACTGTAGCGGAACATCATCTCTTTGTGGGGTTTTCTGCAGCCAAGATGAGGACCATTCCTGGAGAGCGGCAGGTGGCAGTGAGGGCAGAGATGGAATCAAGAAAAGCCATGGATCAGTGGGGCAGGTCTGATGGGGACCACTGCATGAAAGTAACTTCACAGACATGCACAGAGGGGAAGATGAGGGCACCGAGCTCCCTGACACTCTGCTTTTCACAACAAATGAGCTACGACATGACAGTTTGGGAGCTGGGGCCCAATCGCTCAGAAAACTCTATTTGTACAGTAGAGTTCCTGATGTATTAGTTACTCTCTGCATGTCTGTCTCCAGAACAAGGAAAACAAGACACGTTTATGCAAATGAAACCATGAATCTCACTTGTCAGGAGGGAAACAACTCAATCCCATTTCAAATGAATAAATAAATGAATGAGTAAAGGAGGAAATTTTGAGGTATTAACGACCACGGGGACTTAAGTATTCACAACAATCATGTATATTCCCCCCAAAAGTCCTAAGATTTTCAAATATCATAATTTCAGATTCCATAGTTTGTAGAACTTCTCTTGGGAAGAATCATATAGCTCTCTTTCTCTACATGGCAAGGTTCCCTGTGATAATTTGTTTCTAAAAAAATCAGAAATATTTAGGTTAAAAGGCCCCAATCGTTATCCAGTCAGAAACATAAACATTACTCTAATTATTGTGAAACAATGAAGTTTAACATAGATAATTGGTTGCAAAGTAATGGAATAATGAGAGGAAAAAATGGAGAAGGCTATACAAAGGACTCTTGAAACAAAATAATAAGAAAACAAACAAACAAAGAAAACCATTAAAAGGTGGGCAGTGTAGGAGACCCCAGCCCCTGTCCCCCACAAAGACCAACCACTAGACAGCTCTCCATGAGCGAAAGCAGCTCTGGGTCCTGCAGTCCAATCAATCATCTCAGCAACACAGTCAGCAAAAAAAATCCTAGAATAACTGCACGGGAAGAGAAGGAAGACAGCTTCATTTTGCCCTCATCATTTCCCCTTACAAGCTGTCATTTCTCAGCACCCAGAGGGGGAACATCCCAGCTGGAAAGAGTTCCCTTTAGTGGCAAAGGAACAACAGGGTGGGTGACCAGCTTTCCCAGCCTTTAGGAGTACTGCACAGAGGTCCCGCTTCAGTTTCACCCCACCCAGATTGGCAGAGCTGAGATGTATAGAGACAGACGGCTACAAACAGGGAGGGAAGTGGGGGACTACTGGTAGCAGCCCAGCAGTGGGAGTGATCAAGATTCGCTGTGACCTGCTCTGCAACAATCCCAGCAGATTTAGCCACTGACAAAACCTGCAGACCTCACCTGCCACTGCTGACCTCTTGCAGATTTCAGCAGCTTTGTCCACAGGTGTTCACATTTCCTGAGTCCAGCTGTTTGTGCTCCACATCACTAATCACCAGGGAAATGCAGGTGCAAATTACAGTGAGCTATCACCGCACACCTGTTAGCATGGCCATTATCAAAGACAAGAGAGAAGTGTTGGTGAGGATGGAGACAGGGATGTGCATTGCTGGTGAGAATGCAAACTGGTGCAGCCACTGTGGAGAACAGTGTGGTGAGTCCCTCCGAAACTAACGGTAGAACCGTCCCGTGGTCCAGCAGGCCCACTTCTGTGTATATAGCCAAAAGAAATGAAATCAGAATCTCAAAGAGAGACCTACACTTCCATGTTCACTGAAGCATTATTCATAATACCCAAGACAAGGAAACAACTTAAGTGTCTACCAATAGATGAATGGATAAAGATGATGGTATACATACCAACGGGATATCATTTAGTCGTGAGAAGAAGAAAATCCTGCCGTGTAAAATGACATGGGTGGACTTTGAGAAAATTTTACTAAGTAAGTAAGGCAGACAGGGGAAGACAAATACTATGTGATATCACTTATGTGTGAAATCTAAGGACATTAAAATCTTAGACACACGGTAGAGTGGTGGTTATCAGGAGCTGGGGTGCAGGGGGAGAATGGGGGAGGTGCTGGTCAGAGGGTCCCAACTCCTAGTTAGAAGATGGATAAGCTCTAGAAATCAAATAATGTACAGCATGGTATGGTCCATTAGTATCACAGAATATCCTTCAGTGCTAAAAGGAAATGAGCTAGCCAGCCGCCACAAGACGCAGAGCAGACTTCAAGGCACACCGCTAGGTGAAGGAAGCCAGTCTGAGAAGACTGCAGAGGAGTGCTCCCAACCACGTGATGCTGTGGGAAGGCAACCCCACGGACCTAGTGAAAATATCAGTGGTTACTGGGGTGGGGAGGGAGAGAGGGGTGGGTGGAGCACAGAGGATCTTAGGGCGGTGAAACTATTATACAGCGACATGGATACACATCTTCATACATTTGTGAAACTCCTGGAAGGCACAACACCAAGCGTTAACCTGAACATGAACTATGGATTTCAGGCAACAATAATGCGTCGGTGTAGATGCATGGATAGTAGCAAATGCACCACTGTGGTCGGGGGTGGGGGGGTGATGCTGATAGCGGGGGAAGCTGTGTGCAGGTGGGGTCAGAAGGTATATGGGAACGCTCTGTACTTTCTGCTCACATTTGCTGTGAACCTAAAACTGTTCTAAGTCTTCTTAATAAAAAGGAGAGAAAGGTTTACCCAGAACTAGTACTTCTAGGAAGATGCTACCACCCCTGGGGCTGTAAGAGGAAAACAAGGAGAGGAGGTAGAATAGTGTGGCTGAGAGCCATGGTCACTGCTGCTGAGGCTGCTGTTGGAACCACCAGGGCCAAAACCCTTTGCAGGGGCCACGCTAGCAGGGAGGCTGCCCAGTGCCCGCCCACCACCCCGAGCACCCTGGGTTTCTATCTGGCCCTGTGGGTGTGTCCATGGGCTGCTAGGGTTTCCACCACAGGTGCTGTCTTCACTGCCAGAGGTGCCCTTGGCAACCAAAAGAACACATTTCAAAACAACATCACCCCCCTCTCCCAGCCTGTCAGCAGCATCCCCTTTGGCAGCAGCCGCCAGAAAGCCCGCTGGAATGGGGCCCTGGGACTGTGGCTTGCAGATTTCCAGGCCTCTGTGGTGCCGAAGGCAGTGTGCAAACAGGAGCCTGGTCCACAGATAACTGACCAGTAATTCTGGGAGAGATTGGAAAGGTTCCTCCTCTTGTATATCTGTTGGTCTTATCCCTTTCAGAGTCAGAGCAAAAACAATCAACTTTGAAGAGGTCGGAGCCACGACCACGACCGCCGGAGGCTTATGCCCAGTGCCTGGAGGCTGTTTTGTAATCATTATCTCGACTCTTTGTGACAACCCAGGGGTGCAGGCATTCTTTTTTTAAATACCCTTTCTATAGGAAACTGTGACTCAGAGACACTGTCACTTCTCCAAAGTCAAACAGCTCTTATTATTGAGGCAAACTCAATAACCCAGCTCTGTTTCATCTGCCTGGAGGCTCGGGGCTGTTTTTTTGCTCCAGTAGCTCTGACCTAATCAGAAATGGAATCTTATGCTTTTATTTCCTGCAGTCATCCTAAATAGTGGACCCTAAAAACTGTGAACCAACACTACAAAAGCCATGGTTCTAGGAAAGCCTTCTTGACTCCGATTATCTTCATCTCCCCACTTTCCCTGGAGACTTTAACTGAACCTCACTATTTTTCCTCCCATCCATTATGCAGGATTAAATGTTTAAAAGCCTGCTTCAAAGACACGAAAATAAATTCACCCAGGTATGGTTCCTGCTGCTGGTATTATTGCCTTCTCCACCCTGGCGGGGCCACAGCCCAGAGCCAAAGGGTGTGGAAGCCCCTGGACCTACAGGATGCTGGGGGCTCTTCACTGTGCTGGGTTCATGTTCCTCACCAAAGGGAGCATGAGTAATCTCACAATGACAAATATGACACTACGGGGACAGAGGAGGGACTTCGGATGCCTTAGAGAATCCCGTCATCCCATGTGGAGACTGGGTGAAGGTGTGCGGAGAAACCCCGCCACTGCAGGCTGCCCTGAAAAGCCCTGCGGGGCGGGCACTTCGGGTGTTATGTGTTCGTGCAGTGTGGGGAGGACGAGGCGTGGGATCTCTGCATGGGGCTTCGCAGTGGGCTGCTGTGACTGCTAAGAATGAGAGAAATGCATGTCATGCGTTCGTGAAGGCGCTGAGTGAAAGGGGTGGAATGTTTGTGTTTTGTGTGGGAGAGAGAAGTGTGGGCCTTATTCTTTCACCTACCGCCCCACCTCGGTCACTGGGGGAGGCTGGCTTGCCCGAGACCTTTGGACTTTTGTCCCCTCTTCATCTCCTCAGTGTCCCTCTCTGGCAACGGCACTATGCATTTCCGTGTGCTCCCTTCCATTTCTCCAATGTTATTCATCTATTTCTGTTTATAAAGTGCTGCTTGCTTATTAAATTGAGTAGGGCATCTCTCCTGTCCTTCAGGAACTTACAGTCCAGAAGAGGAGGGAGAGGGGAAAGGCACGAAGCATGGCCATGGAAAACAAAAGAAGCAGAACGCCCAAGCAGGTGGGGGAGACCATTGTTCACTGAAGAGTTTTTCAATGTCAGGGACTTCCTTTTAGGGTGTCCCAGTTAAACCCCACAGCACCCACTCAGGCACGCATCATTGTCCTCACTGTACAGAGAGGAAAACGTAGTACGCAAAAGCAAAGTCACTGGTCCAAAGTCATGAGCCAGGGCCCACCAGAGCTTGTTTTAAAAGCAGGTCTTCTGAGTCTCACATCCTGAGCCTGTACCGTGTGGCAGAGGAGTGAACAGAGTGCCCGAAGATTCAATGGATGATCACAGTCCCACCTGGGTCGGGGAGAGGGTGGACCGTGGAATGAGGGAAATTTCAGAACTGACGCCACTGGGCCAGGTTTGAGGTCAGTGGTGGCTGGGGGTGGCAAGGGGACGCTCCTTGAAGAAGAGAAAGCATGAGCGAAGAAACAAAACCGAAAGAGGCTAACACAGGGGGACTATCAAAAAGAGCACAGGGTCACGTTTGGAAGGATGAGTGAGTGACGGACGGAAAGACCAGTGTCCACAGAGTGAGCTCCCTGGCCTGGCAGGGCTAGGCACAGAGCAGAGGACAGGGGGGAGTTGGTGAGGGTGGAGTCCCCACCGGCTGTGAGAGGCGGTTCTGAGCCAGGGGGTCACAATGAACTGCAGCTGTTGGCATTTGCTCCCAGATTTTCTGTGTGGATTCTATTTATATTTCTCGTCTGTGTTTGCTCCCCTGACCCCACAAAGTTGGAAATTAAGGGATTAAAAGATGAACTGAGAGTCCAACTTGTCTTTCCCATAGAACAAGATTTACACCCTAAAGGGTGGGGCCATCACACTACCGCTGATTTGTGGGTGGGGGGCGGGTGCGGTGGCCCAGGAGGGACCCACAGCAGCGTCCCTCCTGTCCTGAAGTCCATGCTCAGACGCTAGGGCCCCGAGACTTGCCCCTAATGATACAGGTTGCTGACCCATCGCTGAACCTATCTGGGGACTCAGGGCCCCTACCAGCTCCAATCGACTTTTGATGTTCCTTCCCGGTCTCCCACACTAAACACAGACATAGCTGTTTCCATTCCCTAAGGGGCCCTGCTTTTCCTTGTTGACGGTGCTCTGGTTTTCGGAACCAGAGGTGCCTTTCCAGGGTAGACAGAGCAAAATGGAAGGCCAGAGTATCCCTTTCTGTCACAGACATGCCCTCTGACGGGGGAGGCTTTTGTTTCAGCTGCTGCGATCAAGCGACAGAGACTGTGTGCCCGCTCCCCAAAACAGAGATTGTTCTTCCTCGAGCCGCCAGCTGGCAGAGTGACAGCTGCGTGTAGCGCAGACCTCAGGACTAACAGGTGGGGCCGACCGGTTCATCTCACAGGAGCAGATCTCCACCCGGACAGCACCAGGAACATTTCTGCAAATCGCCCCTTACCTTTCTTCACTTTATAACCAAATGCAGGCTTTTAGACATTTCCTATAAATGAACACCTTGTGTAACACTGTGATTCGGGTGGGGGCACCTATGGGGAAGCAGCATCTTATAGCAGTCGATACATTATGGGCTCGACAGCCCCAGAATTGCAGTTTTACGTGAAAGGTGGCAGCTTAACAATTACAACTGCAAGCCTGATGCTGTCACATGTGCCAGGCTGCTGCACAGGCATACGCAGGCTTTGCCCCGGGAATGGTTTTCTAGGGAATCCACCGCTAAACATCAGCCACATGCCTCTTCTGTGTACACCCAATCTGAGCTCTGTCGGGACCAGGACAGGACAACCCCTCCCCCAGTTCAGGGGCCCTGACTGGCAGTGCCAAATGTCTCCTTGGGGCTGGCCCATGACTTTTCATGACAGTCGTGCCTGCTGATTACTCTTAGGTTTTTCAAAAGCTAAATTCACTTCAGGGGATGAGGTGACTGCTCATTTCCTTTGCAGGGAGAGGCAAGATGGTTTCGGAGTACTAGATGTGTTTTCAGACAGGATTCCCACCGTGTCCTTACCTGTCCTTTGTCCATTGAGTCCTTCCACTGTGCGTTCAAACATGTTTATTGTGCATTTCCAAGTAGTGGGAGCTGCATCAGGCGGCGCTGAGGTACTGAGGACCAGTGGGAACCCACACCAGACAAGGTCCCTGTCCTAATGACATTATAGGCAGGAGTACAAATAATGACTCAAATGAGCGTGTAAGTTCAAACCATGGCAAGTGACACGAGGGGGAGGCAGACTGTGAGGGCCACCAAGGTCCAGAGGAGACAGGCAGCTCTGAGGAAGGGGTGATGGATCTGAGAAGGATGAGTAGGACTTGGGTGAGGGAGGAGTCTGGGAGCTGCATGGCATGGGGGTGCTGGGGCAGTGACGCCGGGGTAGGAGGGGCTTTGGGGTACGCGAGGCACTGGAGGAGGCGAGAGCACGTGGAGCAGCAGGGGTCAGAGTAAGAGTGTTTCTGGGGGAGGTAGCCAAGTGACTACATGAGGCTCTGGGTCATGTTTGTTGTTTTGGATTGATTTTGAACTGCAAAGTTTTTCATCTCAGGAGGGTTATAATCACGTTAGTATTTCAAGCAGCTCTTCCCTGCTGGTGGTATGAGTGGAGGTTGGACTGGAGGACAGCTGGGTTGGGGACAGGCTACCACTTAGGAGGTTGTCATGGTGGTCTAGATAGGAGACGAGATGAAGGTGGTTTGCTCAGGGGCCATGCAATGAAGTTGAGGGCCACTGGATGTATTTGAGACATATTTTGGAGCTAGAAATGTCAGGACTTGGTGATGCCAAGAGAGAGAGGATATCTCGAGAGCGTCTGTATACTCATCACTTTCTCTGCATCATAGCCCTGGGAGTATTGTTCAACACATACGAGGTCTGTCTGGAAAAAGTCCAGCCATTGTTAATATAACGAGAACAGTTTGTGCGACATCGACGTAACCTGGCAGCCAAGGAGAGTGGACTGGAATGCGCATGCGTTAACAATGATGACTTCACTGTACTCGTCAGTGGGGGTGGCAGACACTGCTGAGTGAGCATGTGTACTGTGTGGCTGTCACATTCAAAACGACTGAGTGAGTAGAGCAAAGAATCTTCATCAATGTTTGTGTGAAGCTGGAACATTCCTCAACAGAAACTATTCAGATGACTCACAAGGCCACAGCTGTGGGCAATTGGTGATTGGCAGCTTCACCACGACAACGCACCCACTCATGCATCACGTCTCGTGCAGAGTTTTTTGGCAAAACATCAAATCGCCCAGGTGACTCAGCCCCGCTACAGCCCAGATTTGTCACCCTGCAACTTCTGACTTTTTCCAAAACTAAAATCACCTTTGAAAGAGAAGAGATTTCAGATTGTCCATAAGGTTCAGGAAAATATGACGGAGCAACCTATGACAACTGGGAGAACCATGTGAGGTCCCAAGGTGGCTACTTTGAAGGGGACTGAGGTGTCATTGTTCAATGTACAGTGTTTCTTGTATCTTCTTCAATAAATGTCTCTATTTTTCATAGTGTGCAGCTGGATACTTTCTGGACACACCTCGTATTAATAGATCACATTAAGCACAGTTGAATAGGCTAGAACAGAATCTTCCATGACCTGATTCCATACTATTTGCAGGCCAATTTTCCTGACAACTCATTAACTATTCCCACTCTTGCTACATCCACGTACTCCTCTTTACCAAAACTAAATCTGTTTCTGCACACTCCTTTCGTGTGGCTTTGGACATCCTGTTCCTCCCCATGTAACTGTGCCACATGGTAGAATGCCTTCAGACACAGCCGAAATCCCCCCTCCTCTGTGGAGTCTTCCCTGGCTGCCTCTGGACCAGGGCAGTTATCACTCTCTCCAGTGCAGATCCTGGTCCCTTTCACAGCACGAATCCGTGTGTAATGTACAGAAGCCTCAGCAGCATGCACTTGCTCTCAGACGGGCCTGGGCTCCAGGTCAGCTTTTCCTCAGCAGCTTCATGATGCAGGCAAACTCCAGGTACCTCCCTGTTCCAATAGGGTTTTTAATAGTGCACATCTCACAGGGTCATTTTGAGGATCAAGTGAGATGACATAGGTTTTTTAGCTTGGGCCCTAGTATGGTGAGTGGAAGCATTCAGTGAGTGTAAACCATCACTAGCATCACCATCGTCACCATCATCATCGTCATCATCATGTAATCATTGCTGTCTGCCACTTTCATAAACTTTGCTCATCTTTTCTCACATGGAGCTGGATAGAGCATCCCTCTGGGCAGAGAGGCAGGCCAGTCACTGGGCGTCTCTGACACTGGACACAATGTCCGCAGCAGCACACGTACTCAGGACGTGCTTCTGAACGAGAGAGAAAGATGCATAAATGAGCACCGATGAGATGCGGCTCTCCACCCAGCAAGTGGGGCCCGAGGACATAGTGAGAGAGCAAGCAGGGGACCAGTCGTTTGACTTTAACCCAAACGTTACTTTTATCACATAAGCTACAATTTATTACCACGGATGTAGACACTGGCCCCTTTTCTCAAAAGGCCACTGCCTGTGGGAAACAAGCTGAAATCCCACTGCATTTCTGCTTTAAAATAAAATTCCTCATTTCCCTTCATGCACTGCAAAGCAGCTGAGTTTCATGGGAGGATGGAGGCAAGGGGAGTAGAGAGATTGGCTTCAAGACTCGGACAAAATAGCAGCAGCACCGTTTCCCAGAAATGGAAATAAGGCCGAAAGGGGAAAGCCTCACGTCACAAACATGGCATTGAAAAGCAGGGTCATGGGCCATGGTTTTGCCTCTCTTTCCACAAAGGATTGTGCTTAGAAGTGTCGTGATACCAGTTTAAAGTCTCTGTTCAGCAGGGCACCGCTGTGCAGTGTCTGAACTGACACACAGACATTTGAGAGTGTCCAGCATGAGACAAGATCATCTGTTTTCTTACCTACAGACCCTTGTCTCTAAATGGCGCCAGTCCTAGAACGAGGAGGGGCCTTTCAGTGGGCAGTTGAGGTCGTGGGTAGTAGGCACATTTCAAGAAAAGAGTCGGGCAGAGCAGAATGGCACAGAAGGTGAAGATTTGGACAGTCACGTGAAAACCAAAGAGAGAATGAAAAGAGCTGGAGAGGCAGGGAGAAGGCTGAATGAAGGAAGAGAGGCAGGCACCACTCAGCCTCCAGCCTGGAGAATTCTGGGCACCGGGAGATGCCTGAGGGAGATTTCAATTTGTTGTTGGCTGGGCCAACATAAACCCCCTGTCAGTTCTCTGCAAACTCCAGTAAATTACATATTGCTCATGAGTGCTTGTGCGTGAATGGATTATTTTAGGGAAAAGCAACTAACTGCAGGAAACTGGAAACATAGTTATTTTTTCCTCTTTGAGAAAGTAGTAAGACACAATTTTAAATGAGGGGAAACAGATTACAGGGTTTAGTGCTTTCCAAGTTACAAAAAAAAAGAAAGAGAGAGAAAAAAGAAAAGTAAAAAGAAGTCTCTGATTTTCTTTATAAGGATGAAGTCATAAGAAAAAGACAATAGAAGATAAAATGAGAGAGGGAAACCTTGTAAATGATATGTATGCATTTAATCATCATCAAATTTATTCTCCTCAACCTGATTTTCTTTTTCAAGCTACTTGCATTAGTAGCTTACCTAAAAAAAGAAAAATTCACGTGCAAAGTCAGCGAAAAATGAGACAGGCGTGTTTACTGTCCTCCTGGCCTGGAACCCGGGGCCCACTCCACTGACACTGGACTGGAAAGAATTTGGTTATGTTAGAAAGAAAATCCTAATGGGAATTGCTGTTAAAAGCAGAGTTATGTAGTGAGGATACTACGATGTAACAATTAAGCCTCAGTGAGAAACCCAGATCCCTGGTTGAAGGGCTAATGGCCAGCCACCTCTTACCCACTGGCATCGATGCTTAAGGACCGGTCTTTGTTGGGGTTAATTTTAATGTCAACCTGACTGGGCAAAGGGATGGCCAGAAAACTGGTAAAACATTGGTTCTAGTGTGTGTGTGAGGACGTTTCTGGAAGAGATTAGAAACATTCTTTTCCAATAGAGAGATTTGCCTTCACCCATGTGGGAGGGCATCATTCATTCTTTGGGTGTCCAAATGCAGCAAAAAGGTGAAGGCAGAGTGTCTTCTTTCTCTCTCTTCCTGAGCTGAGCTGTCCATCTTTGTCAGCCCTGGGACATAGGAGCTCCCCATTCTCAGGCTGTGGGATGCTGGGACTGAACACCGGCAGCCCCGGTTCTCAGGACTTAGGACTTGGACTAAATTTTAACCCCAGCTTTACAGAGGCTCCTGCTGGCAGATGGCAGATTGTGGAAATTCTTGGCCTCCATAACCATGTGGACATGAACCAATTCCTATAATCAATCTTCTGTAATGAATAGGCCTATTCTATTCTATTCTATTCTATTCTATTCTATTCTATTCTATTCTCATTTATGGTTTTCTGGAGAACACTGACTATACAGATCCATTTAAAAACCTCCATGTCCTTGCTATATCAATTGTAGAATATTTTAAATATCACCCTCTCTGGACCTGGTGTGTCTCAGTTGGTTGGAGCACCATCCAGCAAACCAAAAGGTCACAGGTTCTATTCCCAGTCAGGGCACATGCCCAGGTTGCAGGTGGGTCTTCAACTGGGATTCCTTCAAGAGGCAACAGATCAATGTTTCTCTTTCACATCAATGTTTCTCTCCTTCCCTTCCCCTCTTTCTAAAATCAATGGGCATGTACTCAAATAGGGGTAAGAAATAAATAAGATAAATATCATCCTGTCTGGGTATCTAGTTTTTAAAGCTTATTTGATGTCAGGGGCAGTTTCTCAAGTCGCCTGGCATTTGACCCTCCCTGCCTGTTATGTATCCACATCTCTCGGCCCTAAGAGTGTTGATGTTGAAGTGACAGCTAGCAGTCCCAAGATTAGGCTTGTCCAGTTTTAGCATCAATGGTGATTACCTCTCATATTTCCATCTCCACCAAACGAACCACACACACGCACACGCGCACACGCTATACAGCCATGACTCAGATGCTAAATGAGGCTGTGGAGAACACCTGGGCCCTGTAAGCCCCGCTTCCTTGAAGTACTTAGGACCATTTTACTTGCAAGTGACAGAAACTCAATTCTGCCAAAACTACAACAAAACAAAATGGAACAAAACACAAAAATGGACCTTTGCATCCCCAAGGTAGGCATGACTGCCGGCAGATCAGGTTCCTGTTTGAGGCAACCCCACTTCTTATGGGCCATTTGGAAATACAGGGGGAGTTCTGCTTATCGCAGTGGGGATGGGGGACACTGGCACTCAGGGGCCTTGGCTGAGGATGTGAATGTCTGGGCAACGGGCAGAACATTCTACTCCCAGGGGAACGGTGTCACCCAGTGCGCCAGCGGCTCTGCCTTGAGGTACCCTGGCCAGGTGAACAAAGTGTTTCACCCAGAATCTCCACGTCTTAGCCCTGCTTTGCTCACATGACAGCTTTCTGCCCAGGGGGACCCACTGCAGATACAGGTAAGACAGCCTCCACAGCCTCAGGCTGACAGCTGAGCGAGGCCAGCAGAGCAGCTGTCTCTCTTTCTCATCTGTTTTAGCAGAAATCCTGATTCTGTGGAGGGGGCTTGACCCACTTGGATTGCTTGCTCATCTTCAGTTTGCAAACCCTGGAGGGTGGAGAGGGCTTTCATGAACCAGGCTTGGGAAAGCATCTCCCACCACAGCCAGGGGTGGGGGTCAGCCTTACCCAGCCAAGAGGTGCTGAGTGAGATAGAGGGAGTTCCCAAAGAATAATGGAAGGGCTGCTACCAGAGTGGGGCCGGAGAGTGGACGGGCAAACCCAGCACAACCCATACAGTCTAATTTACTGCTCGAGTCTCTTTAGTTACCCCACATGCCTGGACTGTCCATGAGCCGGACTTTTGTGTTGCTGAGCTTGGGCACACATCACTGTTCTCCCCAGATGCCTTTCCTCATCCCCTTCTGTCTGGCAAACTTCCACTTGTGCCTCGGTACCCAAAGAGCACCTCTTCTGTGACACTCCCCTTCACACTGCCCCCGCTAACCATGTTCCCCCCTTCTCTGTGCAGGCATGGTGCTGTGGACATTAAAGCAGGAATTGAAATAATTAACAAGAATAAGAAGCTGAACAACCCACATCCTTTTGAAAATGGAAAGCAGATGATGTTGGATTAGATAAGATCAAAGAACATCCAATCAACAAATGTTTATTGAGTGTATCCAATGCACAGGCATCCCCAAGCAGGATCTCGCTTATTGTGCGTGTGTGTGCATTTAGAATCTCGGGCTTTTAAGATCTTGGTTTCTTAAAGCTTATCTAGTGTAACCACTTCCTTATTCAGATCAGGAAACTGAGGCTGGCGTGGGTTTCTTTCTAGCTCTAACGATATACGATCTGAGCCACCAAAGGGAAGGAAAGGCTGGCCCAATTCTAGGCTGAGAAACCACAGCTATGCAGCTTAAATTTCCTGTTCTAAATGCCCAGCCAGGATAAAGCTCTCTCTCCAGTGCCCATGGCCACTCTAGGGAGAGAGAATCAAAACTGGCCTCTCTATCTGTCTCTCTGACGCTTTTTCTCTCCATCCCCTCTCCCCTTTCTCTTCGGACAAAGAGAAAACAAAGAGAAGTGAGAGGCAGGGACTGGGTGTCAAAATAATGATTCACACTTTTTCCCCTGTTTGCTGATGTGTTTAGAGGAGAACACTGCTGGTGACTCAGTGCACAATGGAGGGACGCGGTCAACTTTGCCGGGAACTCCGAGTGTGCAAACAGTGTGCATCAAACATGTGGGACTCCCGGGGACATGAAAAGCCTTAAACCAAAGGCATAAAGGTGATTTACTCTCTGTGGCAGGAGTCCCTCCTGTTTTTATGGCAACATCTGCAGAGACAGTCTCTTTGGAAAGAGTCAGAATCGGCTAAAAATAGAACGGCACGAAGCTGGGGATGGTCACAGTGGAAAGTGGAGTTTTATCTGGATTCCTGCCAGGTGTACTCAGGCACAGACCTGTATGAATATTTCCATCAACTGTCTTTCATGAAAAAATTCACAGGCCCCCATCGTCCCCTGTGCTCCTGGCCCCCACGCCTGCTGGTCACAGGCTCTCGTCAGGTTCTGTCCCTGATCACTCTCCCACCTGCTCCTCCATCCCCTGAGATTCTTCTTTGGACACACACATCATTGTCTTGTCCGGAGACTGCCTTTGAAGAATACATTTCAACTCCCCAGCCTGGCAGCCGGGCCCTTCTAAATCGACCTGGCTTCTCCACGTAACACTGACGCACATCTCATGGATGGTGAGCACGGGTCTGGCTCTGGTCCAGGCACCAGGTTGGGGAACTGACCACGACTGACCTACGTTCCTGTGAGAGTGCCTAATGACAGACGACCCAACAGGCAAGTGCGATGAAGAAAAGGAAACTAGAGAGTATGATATGAAGTGCTTTGGGGGAGGGAAGCAAGACAACCGCCTCGAGACACTGGCAAAGGACAACCACGGAGAGTCACGGCGCTGTGTTCAACTTGAGAGTTACGTGACTGACACTTTTCAGAGTTTACCCTGTCCTCTCTGTGGGGAGTGGATGGTGGGGCAGAGAGCCTGCAACACAGCTCCCAGCGGTCCCTGCCTCCTGGTGCCCACACTTGTGTGACCCTTGCCCCTCAAGTGCAGGCGGAACCTGGTGACTCCCTTCCAGTGAACTGAACACAGCAAAGAAAGGGGATGCCGCTGCTGATACTGGCTATCCAAAGACTCTGGCTTTCGTCTCTCTATTCCTCCATCTCTGCCTCCATGTCTCTCTTTTCCTCTTGCTCTCCCTCTCTTAGACATGCTCATATGGATACTCTGTTGGAAGCAGATTCTGCATGGTGAGCTTCCCTATGGGAAGACCCACCTGATGCAGAACCAATGTCTCCAGCTAAGAGCTCACTAGGGTTTGAGACCTGCCCACTGCCCTGGCAGTGAGCTGGGAGACTGTATTAATGAGCTGGGGCTCCTATAATAAAAAACAAACAAACAAACAAACAAAAAACACAGACTTGGTGGCTTAAACCACAGAAAAGCATCTTCTCACAGTTCTTGAGGCTGGCGGTTCAAGATCAAGGTACCAGCAAGTTTGGTTTCCCTAAGGCCTCTCTCCTCGGCCCTCAGATGTCAGCCTTCTTGCTGAGCCTTCTGTGGCCTTGGCCCTGCGTGTCTGCGCATGGCATGTTTCTCCCTCCTAATGTGAGGGCACCAGTTGTAAGGGACCAGGGCCCCACCTTTATGACCTCCTTAAACTGCAGTTACCTCTTCTGTGTAGTTGCTCATTTAATATTCACAGTGACAGTGAGTATACTAGTGCTTTTTATGGCTGGCCTAACAAGTTGGCAAATGCTGGGTGTCTGGAAACAATGGAAATTCATTCCCTCATAGTTCTGGAGGTCAGAAGTCTCCACTCCAGGTGCCAGCGAGCTGAGCTCCTTCTGGGGACTCGGGGACAGAATCCTCTCCTTGATGGTGGCCCCAGGGCTGTCTCACTCCTGTGCCCACCTCTGCTGTCACATTGCATCTTTTCTGTGCTAACCTTTCGTCTGTCTCAAATATCTCCACCTTCCTCTTAGGAGGATACTTGTCATTGAATTTTCTCAGCTGGATAATCCCAGAAAATTTAATCTTAAAATCCTTAATATACTGGCAAAGAAACCTTTTCCAGATAAGGTCACATGCACAGGTTCCAGGGATTTGATGTGGACGCATCAGTTTTGGAGGGGACTCGGGGAGAGGCAGCATCATTCAGCTGCCACAATGAGTAATTATTATTATTAGTCATCCCTTTTCCAGGAGTCCAACAGGCAGTCTGGGTTCAGAGCCCCCACACTTCCACCCTGTGCGATGCTGGCTCTGTCACAGACTCTCCATGAGGGTCAGAGAGAAGGTGCGTTACCAACCAGGCATTGTTCCTAGCACATAGTAGGGCCTCAAAAGCCTGTAATTTCTATTACGATTAACGTAGCTATTATTGGTCAGTTAAGACGGCTGTTTATCTCCTTGCTTCCTTCAGTGAAACCTCCAAACAAAGCGACTTCTGATTAAAACCGTTTTCCTCACCATTAAATTCAGATTCCGGATCCCAAGAGGGCAGGGCTGTAACACCAGAGACAAGGTGCAGCCTCTGAGCAGCACGACAAGAATCCTAACTTGGGGCTCTCTTGCTTACTTTTCAGGGACACAGATGAGCTGGCACAATAAATATTTAGTAAGACACAATGATAGTTTATACCAATTAGGAGCTGCAGGGTCAAACAAAGAGAGTAAGTGAGTAACCCCTGCTAGGTCAAGGTTGAGTCAAGGCCGTTATGGTTATGCTTTTAGCTTCCTCATTTCATAAGGTTTCGAGCGCTCCAGGAAGGAACACTTGAAATAAACATTTACACTAGCACAGCAGCTCCACATCGAATACGCTCCAGCCCTGTTAGACCCCCCCACACACCTGAAGGACAGGCCGCCCCACACCTGGCTGCTGGGGGGCAGGGTTCCCTGCCCTGTGTCAGCATCACAGGGGGTATCACTCAGTATGAAGTAAGCACTGCCTGCTTAGTTGGCCTGTTCCGTGGCTGGAAGAAGGAGGGGCTGGAAAAGTTCCAGGAGCTCTGTCCACCTGAACACTCTGTGTCTAGTATTTCCCACAGCATGTTGTCCATCACCTCAGTCCTACAGACATCCATGAACTCAGACCACCAGTGTCCAACCTCAGGTGTGTCCCCTCCCTAGTCCCTGAGGCCAGCATTCCCTGAGACCGCCCCGCTGGTTGGGCTGCAGGCTATTGAACTTTTGACTTTGCCCTGTGACTGTTTCTGTCTCTCTCCTGCCTCATAACCAGCTCACGGCTCACCTCTGTATCTCCCGGGCACCTGTTCCAGGCTGCTGCCACCGCAGGAGGCAGAGTGGTGGAGAGAAAAGGGCACCGAACTGAACTGCAGGCTGGGGACTGGACACCAGCCCAAGCATGTGCTGGCTGAGTGAGTTTTATCGAGGACGTTAGCCTCTCCAGTTTCCATCCGAAACTTAGCCGAACTGTTAGTAGTGCCGGTTCTGTCTACTCCACAGGATTGTTACAGGGCTTAAGGGAAAAAATAACTTGCTTAATAAGTTACAAATCCCTGTGTAATGAATTTTGTTAATTTCTAGAGAGTAGCATTGATTAATAACATTAATTAATAACTTGTCAAAGAGACTCTGACAAGTCTTCTTTGAGAAAAATGAAACAAAACAAGTGACAATAGCAATAACAAAAACAAAACCCCCCAAATTAACCTCATCTAAAAAAGAGAAAATGCCACAATGTGACACGATGACCCGATGAAACTGCCGTAATGAACGTCTCTCTTCCTAGTCTTCGTACCCTGATGTTTGTAATTCCCGTCGTAGATGAACACCATTTGCCTCATAATTCTTTACCTTTCCTAGTATTCTTATTTTACTAAATTGTTAATTTTTCTGAAAAATATGGCATTTGGCTTGAATTCAGGCTGAAATAGAAGAACAGCTTTTGATGGAAGGGGAACATACAAGGTTTCTTACTTTTAAATCCAGGGATTGGCCAACTGGCCCAGGGGCTAAGATTAAAAAAAAAAAAAGATTTAAATGATTGAATAAAATCTAAAAGATAATGTTTTATAAAACACGGACATTTTATAAAATTCAAATTTCAAGGACCATAAGTAAGCCATTGTGACACAGCCACGCCCACTCCCTTACCGTGTCTGGTACACTGCAGGGCAGAGACGGTGGGTGCAGAGATGGCCTACGGCCTTCAGAGCTAGAATCTCTCCTTTCTGGTCTTTTCCAGAAACAGGTAGCTGATCGATCTGCTTAAACTCATTTCTTCCTTTTATTCCGCCCCACACATGGAGCATCTACTCAGCCCCAGACTGATAACAGAAGTTGAGAAGGCCTTCAAGAGGGGCGCACCCACCAGCAGAAAAAGACAAGGAGCTGGGTTACTGAATCCTCACCCAGGCTGGCGAGCGATGGAGGCTGGTGCGAGCCCGTGGGTCTGCTGTCCAGCTCAGGCTAGTGTGCTGACCATGCGCAAACGCCTTCCTCTGCCTGGCCGCTCCCCAGCGCACCTTATTCTAGACACTCTTCAGTTTCATCACCAAGGCCAAGGTTCCTGGAGCTATGGGCCCTGCTTCAGAGCCACGGTGTGTAGAAGGTACATCTGGTGAAGTCCATCCACACTTTCTAACAGATGTGCACTTCCTACTTCTGAATCTGGAGACAGGTTTTGGGGGGCTGCCAGAGCTGGTGTGAAGATGGGGGGGGTTGGGGATTTCCTGGCAGCTGTCCTGGCACTGGAGCACCTCATCATTAAGCACTCTGTCTATGGACTTGTGGTCCTGGGAGAGACCAGCTCATGAGCATCTCCAGCCTCTTCCTCAGTGGCTTCTCTATCGGCTCTTCCTGTGAGGTGTCCCCCTTGAACCTGGTGCCCCACCTGAGCAGACTGCCACTGGCTCCCTGTTACTCTACAGGAAGATGTACTGGGACATAGGGACAGGGCCGGGGCGAGGATGGAGCAATGAGGCAGTCTACATTTGGACACAACATTCAAGGAGACACCCCACCCCAATTATCATGATAAGTGGTATTTAATGCAATATCTAAAAAAATTAAAATGAATGTCAAAATCCATACTAAACAGAGGACAAGATCTGCAACAGCATTACACAGTGATATTGGCATGAGAGGCAACGTTGAGAAGCAGGAGAAGGAAAATTTGCAAAAAGCTGCAGCTAGTAGCTGCCTTCTTGATAAAATAGGGAAATCCAAGGAGGCGGGCCGTTCTTGAAGCTGTGTCCGTGTGGCGTTTTGGAAACAGCACTCAGATGTAAGCCAGACAACAGGATCTCGACTTTGGCTCTGTCCTTCCTTGCTGTGAGACTGTAGAAGTCATCACAGTGTTTCCCAAGGCCTTGGTTTCCCCAGTGAAGGAGGTGGGGCCAAGTGACATCAGGGACGTATTCTCGCTGTGGAGTGTTTCTCTCCTGGGTCTCACTTGGAGTTGGCTTACAAACACAGGGGACTGGACCTTGAGCCTCCTCCCCCTAGAGCCGGCCAAGGTGGGATGCTAGGGGTTGCACAGTGCCCTCCGAAGCGGTGCCCTTGTTGTGGGCTTGGGAGCTGCCTGGAAGTCATTCCAGTCATTGGATGGGAGCTCCCCCTTTCCAGACAAGCGGTTTCTGTAATCATTTCGTCCGCATGAACTGTTTGGTGCTCATGGAGGGCGTGGCCCCGGAGCAGCTGTGAGGTTGACAGGGGCTCCTCAATGGGAAGGCACCCCTGTCCTGGGGTCTTACAGGCACTGTGTACACAGAACTTGCAACATCTTGTCACAATCTGTAATCCACGCCCTGCACCCAGCTCGCAAGCCTTAGTACACCGACAGGAGTGGGTTTAAAGACAAATGCTCTGGCCCTGAGGAGCTTTCTAAGGGATCAGTCTGAAGTGCGTATCACAGATACAAATTCTCAAAATAGGAAAATACACACACACATCATGTTTATTTTTATTATCTGCCTTTACTATATGAAAATGATGTTTTCCGATCTGCCTTCCTCTCTTGCACCGAAGTTCCTCTAAGGCAGGAAATGAACATAATTGATTTCTGTATCATCTGTGCTTATCACAAAGTCTGGTACAAAAGACATAGTTGCATATGTATTATTTGAAACACAATCACACACATGTAATCATAAAGCAAGGGACCTTAGAAATTGAATAGTTCATACAGCATCCAGTTTACAAACAAGGAAACAGAAGCCAAGATTTCGCAGCAATTTAGTGGAAGAAATGAGGCCAGAGAAAAGTGAGCTTTGCGTTTAGTTCTAAATCCTGACCTTCAGAAAAAATGACCAGCAGGACCCACCTGGCCCCAGAGGGAATTTCCTTCGCCGGGAGGTTCGACTGAAGATGGCAACCTCTGCAAGCTTCAGAAGTGAAGTGAAAGGTCCAGAAACAGAGAAGCCACAGTTGTCTTGCTCTTGGGTCGAGTGTGCACGACCTTCTGCAAAGAAACCTGTTTGGACAGAGAAAGAAGCAGAGTCCCGGTGTCCTGCTGACTGTCTGTGTGACCTTCCACGAGTGATTAAGCCTTACTCAAGTGGTCATGCTCTGGATTTTATGACTCTGAAACTGCACGTGTATCAGATTTAGAATGAAGCAGCTCAAAGGGTCAGAAAGCACTACGGTTCCTTTTGAAACGTTCGTCCTTCGGAGGGAGCAAGTGAGCACTATGTCCAAATGCCCGCTGTTTTCTCATCCCTGGGCTTCTGCATGACAGCTTTCTTCCAGCCTCCCCCTGGGAGGGGAGAGCCAGGGGAGGCCAGAGGGGCTCGCTGAGGCCCGTGCAGGCAGCCAGAAGCAAAAGCAATGACATTTTCCTTAGAAACAAAGTGAAGAGTTTTCCAAACAAGGATATTGCGTATATTAGGCAGCATATTTTCTCTTCCACTCTCTCCGTTCTGGTTGAAGTGATTCATAATTCTAGCTTTGCCGTGTCCTGCTCTCCTGCTGGGCTGAGGGCTTTGACTTCAGAACAGTGAACAGCAAGCTTTGCCTCTGCAGCACTGAGCTCTAAACTCAGACCTGCCACGTACTCACTTTGTACACCTGTGCAAATCATTGAAATGATCTGAACCTTAGTTTTGTGGTTCATAAATTGGAGGGACCCCCTACTTTAGGATGGATGATGAATAATTTCCTTCGGATCCTGAAGTAGCAAACCCATGCTGGATGTTTGGTGAAATGTTAACCTATTTTTTTGAAAGCTTTCCTCCTTGCTATTAAGAGATTTCCGTTTAGGATTATTACTTACTTTTCTTTTTGCTTGAAGATAGCTTTTTGTTTCTCCCATTCTTATGTACACATAATTCACTCATTGCAACTTTTGTCTTCCTTGACATTTCGCCAGTAAGATTTTTGGTTGACTTCAAAGGAGCTACTTTGCTAGATTAATCCCCTGGATCAGAAGTAGACAGATTTGGTCGAAGCCAACTTTTTTTCCCCCTACCTGTTACGGCTGACAATGAGGGATGAATTAGAGATGCTTGTTGGGAAGAAAAAGCTGTTTGGGTGTGTTTTATCTTGTAAAGACATCAAATATTACAGTTACCAGACGTAGCAAACGGTAGTAACTATGATTACTCTGTTCAAAAAGTCAACAGATAAACTTTGAAATGGGAAGAGGAAACTAAAGAAAGGAACACCATAGCTTTGTAAAGGTGTCAATTAGAAAACTTTAACATGAAAAATACAATGTACGTAATTTAAAAATCACATGCAGATTTGGCACGGGAAGAAAAAGTGAATTGAACCATCAGCAGTTTTGTGAAATGAAACATGAAGAAACAATATGCAAAATATGGAGGGGAGAAAGGAGGGTAAGAGGGATAAATACATTTTTTATCAGAATTCCAGAAAAAGAGCTTGGGGAAAAGACACCGTTTGAAAAGAAATTGACTGAGTAATTCCCAGAACCAATGGGATCAACTTACAGATAAAAGCCAAGCACAGTTTCAATGAAACAGAAATTCACAGCCCGACACATTTCAGTGGAACACAAATACAAACAGAACTAAAACAAAACCTCAAATCAGTGAGAAAAAAAGAGACTGGCCTCAAAGGACACCCAGAAAACAAAACAAAACAAAACAGAAAACCGTGCATTAGAAAGGACTATACCCAGTGACAATATTTCAAGAGGAAAGATAAAAGCACCATTTTCAGCAAACATTTCAGAAGTTCACAACCAGTTCTTCAGTAATAGAAGTTCTACAGAATTTATTTCAGCAGCTTGTTACAAAGAGGAAGATCCCAGACTGAAGGAGGAGAACAAAGGAAGGCGAAAGAAAAAATCACCTGCAATGCTCAGAGTGTGCTTGCTTGCTTATGAAAGGTAGAATAAAGATGCAAAATGCGTGGTAATTTACCAGTTTGCAGAGGAGAACATACGGTTAGAATGTTGGCCTGTTTGAGCCATGAGATCAGCAGGCACCGATCAGTTTTGGATGAAGGTAAGAGGTGTGCATGCAAGGCCAAGGCTTAGGGGAGAAAACAGGCCAGCTCCAGGACATGGATGGAGTCTAGGTGAGAGGGAGGGCCTCCTGTCTGTGAAACCTGGAGCAGGTTCAAGGCTCCTCTGTCTTCCAGAAGGAAGGGTGACCTCTGCTTCAACTGAGAGAACTTGGGCTTAAAATAACTGGGGTCACGGCCCTCCCTGAGCCTCCATCCTTCCTCCAGGGCCCGAGGTTGTTCCCATAGCCATTCCCCAGAGGACGTTAGCCATGGGGTGTGCATGGGAGGGTCCCTGGGAAGACGGGGTCTTGCATTCCTCCGGATGTGAGAGCAGCCCAGTCCCAGGGCCTGTCCCATGGGACTGGAGGAAGTGGCCCGGCTGATATTTCAAGAAGGACGGGGTCACGGGAGTCAGGTCACTGCTTGGACTTGTCTTCGGCTGATGACTGGGACGTTGCTGGCGAGAAGCATAGTTTGCATGACTCACTGTCAGCTTGGGGTCGAGACCCGGCCCCAGTGAGTCTTCAGCTCTGTGCTGCCCGATCACCTTCAGTGATGCGTTTGTCTGTCAGCAACAATTCATGCCCCACCCACTCTGTGTCCTGCCCTCGGCTAGGGTGTGCTCGCGACGTATGGCAAGCAATATTTACATGATGCCTGCCTCAAAAGCTTTTCAATTGCTGGTGGCGGTCTCAGGGATACATTACATTTGGAATTGTCACTGTGGAACAGAATAAGAGAGGACCAGAAGTTGGGGGCAAGTGGGGGACAAGAGATCCCAGAGACTCGGATCTCACTTCTCTTACTTTCAGATGAGGAAACCGGAGGTCAGGAACTATCCCTTTCATGTCCCTGAAGAGTGAGCTGAGGCCACAGTTCACTCAGTTGGGAAATGAGTCATGACCCATCAGGGATGGTGGTCGTGGATGTGTGGGGGGACATGGGGATGGATGGGAAGGTGAGGAAGGCATGTGGGCGTCCAGCTGCTCGGCTCCCATCAGCCGCCTGCTCTGGGCCAGGGCTGCTCTGCACCCCAGAGTTACAAAGGCACAGAACACTCGGTTCCTGCCATGAGAAATGCAGCAGCAGCCTGTGATGAAGAAGCCACTGTGACCGGGCAGCCCGGGGACTTCACTTTGGGAAGAGACTTCCCTGAGAGGAGCTCAGTGAGGCCCTCTTACGTCATCTCTGCATTGTGCTCAGAACCGTGCCAAGTCACGGGACCCTGTGCCATTCTCACTGGGGTGTGTGTGCCCCCAACTCCTGCCAGGGATAGCAGGGCAAGGACAGCTCTCATTCATCAGTGTTCAGATCATCACACCCCTACGGACACTTTCCTAAAACTGACCTGCTTTAGGGGGGTCCTGGGATCCACCCCTGCCTTCCACCCCACCCTCCCATAATTGTCTTTTACTGCAATAAGACAGGCCCATTCGGAATCTCCTTGCAGTGCATTGTTCACGGTGCACAAATATCCCAGACTTAAAACAAAGGGATCATTTGAAGACCTGTCTTTCTGAATGGGGCACACTTGGAGTGAAAAGCAAAGAGAGTCCCATAAGAGATCTCAAACCCTCACAGGATCTGGGCAAGCAATGCCCAGGAAGGCTGGATGGCTCCCTCTCTCTGTATCTCCGTCTCTATCTCTGTCTTCTTTGTGTTATAGTAAGAATCGGAAAGTTACAAGGTTTTCATTAAAATGCATTTATATTTCCACTACATAGTAACATAACTATGCATTTGAATAATGTGTAAAACACCAAAAAAGGATAAACTTCACAACTATTTGAGCTTATGAAAAATTACTGTAGATGCCAATTTAACAGTGGGGAACACTGTGTGTAGTAGGCAGCTTCCCACAGTCCCCAGCGATCCTTGCCTCCCGGTACTCACACCCTGTGGGGTCTCCTCCCGCACTGGACCAAAGCTGATTGTGTGACCCGTAGTAGATGACGGAGGTGGCAGGTGACTTCTGTAGCCTTGTCATTAAAGGAAAGGCCTAGTGGCTTCTCCTTGCTCTCTCAGGCCACCCGATAATATTTAATACTAATAGCTCCCAGTTTCAGAGCTCCTTCGACGCTGAGCAGGAACTGTGCCCAGATGCACCCAGAGGGACTGTGACACAGAGGAGAACGTGAGTTGAAGAGCCAGCATCCTGAGTTTGTGGTAGGAGACATGTCAGAACAAGTGAAGGGTGAGCCCCCTGGGGAAACTAAATTCTGTGTTTGCGAAGCAGATTGAGAACTTTCTGGAAAGGACACAGGGAGGAGCATTCTAATGTGGCCCAGGAACCACGGACATGAATGATGCTCATCGGGGGAGCCCAGCAGCAGAGGCCCCGCCGGTTCCTGTGTCAGGGCCCTGCGTGTGTGGCTGGTGTGAGCGCAGACCCCCGAACAGTCCTGCCACTTTGTGACTGTTTCTGTGCAGCTCAGAATCTGACAATCAGTGTTGCAATTACACATCGCACATTAGTTCTAACGCTTCATCATCATGGACTTAGATTTGTTCCTCTCAACTGCAAACTTAAAAATTTGCTGCAAAGAAGCCAATTTTGCAGAGTATGTTCACAGGGGACCACGGTGCCTCCAGTCAGTCCCCCCTTCCTTTACTCTCAGCCCAGTGGTGGCATGTGATGGGTTCTCCCAATTCAAATTAAGGCCAGTTCTTATAATCTGCATCAAGGCTTGGGTAGTAGAAACAGCTAATAGGAGTAGACCTGGAGAATCAATGAATTACAAACAAAATAAACATTGAAGCAAGGTGCTCAGAAAGTCATTAGCTTCCTCTTCTAAGTGAACTAGTTCAGGACAAATAATTAGCAAGGAGTTTGGGCTGGAAGACATCTTTCCATTTTGGTGCCATAGGGCATGTTCGTGTCTTTATAAAACACAAACCAAACGCTGTCAGGTGCGAGGTGCACGTTTCTCTGCCCCTTTCATGGACAGTTTCAATGAAACTGACGTTGATGGCACCCTTTGCTTTCCTAATACCAGGTCATTGTCACACACTTGGTGTATTTTTTTACCCAAATCCTGTGTGTAAGCTGCATTGCCCCATTTCATTGGTGTAGAACCATAACTCAGTCAGGGCATGTGGTGGTACAGGCAGTGCCCTGCACAGCTCCAGGGAATCCTGTCCCCAAAGTCTCACAAGGTAACGAGTGACAGGGACAACATCCTAACCCATCTTGATCTCTCATCAAAGACCCCTTTTCATTGTCAGAGGTCCCTCTGCTGTTTGCTTGATCCTCTCACATTGAGGTTTTGGTTGACAAGGGAGGTGAGCATGAGGTTTCAAGAGAAACACCAGAACTTTGGAAAAACTCAGCTGTTCCTGAGCTTTGCCATAGAAGAAAGGAGAATTAATAAGAGGGTGGGGTGAGAGGGCGGCGAGGAGGTCGCGGGCTGCAGGGTTACGGTTACTTGATCTAGAAGGGGAGGCACCCTAATTAACAGGTTCGGGACAGAAGGAAGCTCTCTCTGTCACTGGGGAGAATTTTGCTGAGACAGCTGCTGAAACAGTTGAGACCATTTGCGATTTGGAATCTGTGTGTCTCATGATGGATTCTGACTGAGCATTTGTTTGGGGTTGTCCCTGGTGAAAAAGGACCCCACACATGTGTGACAAAGAATGAAAGGACGAAATGTCACCACGAGGTGCCATTTGTGCCTGGCATTTACTGGGGGTGGAGGAGGGGCGTGGGGCCACTGCTGCTGTCATTCCAGTCAGGCAGCCGCGTCAGAGGGGCCCTTCCCACCAAGGCCAAGGCTGCGCCTGTCTCCCCCTGCTGGTTCCGGGTGGGTCAGGAGTCCGCTCCCTGCAGGGCGTCAGGGCACTGCAGGTAGAAATGCCCGAACTTGTTGGTAACACATTTATGGCAGAAACACAGCCTCCACCCCCTCGAACATGAGGCAGCCCTTTGTAGGACTCAACACCCCAGCATCAGCGGGGTCACCTACGATGGTGTTTCACTTCCAGGAGGGCACTAGTGACCACAAAGCTCCCTTCACTCTTTGCCAAGCATTTATTTTTTCACCAACCACTCCCCACACGTAGGTTTCCTCACAGGTAACAGTCATTCACAGTAAATGGGGACTAGCCTCAGCACAGCCGCAGTGGTGAGCAGATGGCTGTAACTAACTGTGTTGTAGAGGGAAGGATAGGAGAGGACTGCGAAGGTGACTTACGGGGAGGGGCCCCTGTCCCCCCAACAAAGCAGCGGCTCAGACCTGTCCTCGTGGCTGCTGCCTCTGCCCCTCTGTGCACATCCTTGCTTTTCCTCCTCATACACTTTCCTCTCATTCTTCTTCAATGAAGCATTCAGATTCACAGAGTGAAAGTCATTCTGTTAGTTTTTGGCACTTTAATATCTATGCGTAGAAGAATATATACACACATACATATACATACATACGTGTGTATATATATGTATATGTATATATATATATAATAGATATTGAAAAGAATATAGAATATAAAGAATAGGACCTGCCAGATTTGTTAAATTTTATGGTATCTCCAATTTACATGGATAACAATGTTCGTGATGATTAATTTTATGTGCCGACTTGACTAGGACACCCTGATATCTGGTTAGACATTGTTTCTGGGTGTGCCTGTGAAGGTGGTTCCGGAGGAGATTAACACGGAATTAGCATTTAATTGGTGGACTGAGGAAAGCAGTTTGCCCTCCTGGATGATGGTGGGCATCGTCCGCTAGTCCACTGAGGCCCTGGACACAGTGAAAAGGCAGACGAAGGCAGTGAGTTTCTTTCCGCCTGGCTGGTGACATTGGCCTTCTCCTATCCTGGGTGCTCCTGGCTGTCAGGCTTTCAGATTCAGACTGGAATCTGCACCCTTGGCTCTCCTGCACTCAGGCCTTTGAACCGCACCAGCTGTCCTGGGCCTTCAGCTTACAGATGACTACTGGGGGAGGCTGCTCAGCCTCTGGAGTCGTGTGGGCTGCTTCCTTCGGATGAATCTCAGCACCTATACAATCTCTCCCTCTCCCTCTCTCTCTATATATGTAATATATATAATTATATATAATTGAATATAGTTTTTAAAAGTTACACACACACACACACACACACACACACACACACACTATGTACTACACCAGAGAATTTCAACCAGCATGCCACAAGAATTTTAAAAACATGTAGCATGTGACTGTTTAGTCAGGGGCACTGACCTCTTTTTCCTTAGGTCATCAAATACAAGAATGACAACAGTCAATACAATGATAGCTCCCCGTTGTGAGTGGCCTGTCTTGAACCATATGTAAGTCATACAACAGAGCTGCATCTTATTGGTCATGGTGTATAATGAGGTTGAGCCTGATTGTTTAATTCTTGGTACCAGAAATCCTAATATACAAGTATAGGCACCTGATATTTAAAAAAGTCACTTTGGAGGAAAAAGGGTAAGTAATTACTATATATATGTGTGTGTGTCTATATAAATATATATATGTTTTTATAGATCAATCATAATTATACTGATTTTTGTCAGATTGGCAAAAAATAAAATCTATTTTTGGTCTGCTGCAGAATTTTAATAATTTATGTGTGCCATGAGATGAAAAAGTTGAAAATCATTGTTCTTTTAATATACATAAATTATATATAAAAATATATTTATATATCAATATATAGCTACACAACATTCACACTTTTGTCTTTGTACTTACACAGAATACAAAATAAAGTAATAATTCTTAACTTCCCTTACAGACGAAGAGGGCCATGTCCAAAATGCCTGGGTCCGAGAGAGTCACCACGGAGCCCTGCTCTCTGGCTTCCTCATGTGACAGAAGCGGCTGAATGGGACTTACTGTTCTCGTGGTGGAATGCTGGGCCTCACAGGCATGTGTAAGGTATCGCAGAGGTCTGTAGCCTTTTCTGCTACTCCATGAATCGAAGTTGTGATCGCACACCTGGCTTCTAGAAGCTCCCATGGGTGGGAAGCACATGGGTTCAGAGTTAATGAGACCGGGGTTCAGAGCATGGCCATGGCGGCCAGCTATTTTATTCGCTGTGCGGATTCTGACACATCATTCAGTATTAAGCCTGAAGTTCTGGATCTGCAATAGGTAAAATGAGAAAACAAATATCTGTTTTTAGAATTGTTTTGATCATTAAACGTAACAGAAACAAAGCAAATGCACAGGTGCCGACCACTTGATAAGACCTCGATGAACAATACTACTATCATTAATTTTTGTCACTTTTCATTTAAAACTTGGCTAAATTTAATAACTCATTGTCTCATGCTGGACCTTTGCTTAGCAAAGTACTGAACAATAAAACTTCAGGGAATGAATAAAAATATTAACAACTTGAGGGACAACATTTTTTCCTATGATCCTTCTTCTTCCATTTCTTAAGTGGGGTAAAGTTTGGTGACTCTGAAACTATTCATTCTTTTATTCAGTCACTAGATCAAATAAAGTGAAAATGCTAGGACTGGCTTAGAAGAACATTATTAAGAAACAGGTGAGAAAGCTAAGTGAATGTACTTATCACGTTTGTATCTTTACGGACTGAAATGTGTCCCCCAAATTCACGTGTCGAAGCCAAGCCCCCAGTGTGACTGTATTTGGAGAAAGAGCCTTTACAGAGGGTGCTCGAGGGGGAGTGACAGCATATGGGTGGGTCCTAGTGCAACAGGACTGGTGTCCTTGTAAGAAGAGAAGGGATTCCCAGTCAGGGCACATGCTTGGGTTGCAGGCCAGGTCCCCAGTGGGGGCCATGCGAGAGGCAACCGCACATTGATGTTTCTCTCTCTCTTTCTCCCTCCCTTCCCCTCTCTAAAAATAAATAAATAAAAATCTTAAAAAAAAAAAAAGAAGAGAAGGAGACACCAGTGTTTCTTTTTCTGCATGCACGGAGAAAGATACAGTGAGAAGGCCGCTGTCTGCAAGCCAGGGAGAGGGCTCTCACCAGAAACCAAAATTTGCTTGCATCTTGACCATGGACTTCCAGCCTCCAGCAGCATGAGTAACTCCATGTCTGTTATTTCAGCCAACCAGCCTGTGATGTTTTGTTACAGCCGCACAAACTAAGACAGGAGCAGAAACTCAGCACCTGGTTGGGGCCCTGCACCAAGCAAGCACAGAACAGAGTAAGGGAGGAGGAGGCACCGGCCTCCGTGGGGAGCTGTGTCCTCTCCGGATGAGGACTGATGGCAGAAGATGCTGGCAAGGTACTGGGCTCTCTCCTGCCAGAGTGGGGACACAGAAATGGCAGAGGCCTGGAGGGTACACGAAACTCCAAGAGTGGGCAGGACCGAACCTCCCATGAGGGGTAGCACCATGATTAGACAGGGAAGGGGGATGCTGTGGCTGGCAGGACTGTGGTGACAGCTAATCAACATGGCATTCTGGGGAGAGTCCCTGCACTGCTGCCTCCAGCTCCTCAGATCTCAGTTGCCTTAGCAATTCTTTGATGGTTTTTGATCTGGTTTTCCAGCTTTGCACAGTAAAAATGTGGCAACACTTCCAGTATTGCTAGATATGGCAGCCAGGAGCTCCTTTATCCTGAAATATAGGGAACTATCATTCTACATACAGGCTGCCTTTAAAGAATAATAGGAAGAATTCCCCAGGTGAGCAGACTGGGTACGAAGGAATGACATGAACTCAAATGGCCTTTCTGCTTAATCATTTATAATTCTCTGTATTCCTTAATCCAAATTCCTAAGAGACATACCTTTGGACAGATTCGATGATAGAGATGTCTTTGAATAATGAAGTTCTGTAGCAGATGGAACAAGCAAGCCACTTCAATGAGACAGTGGTGTGCTTATTGCGGTCCTATTCCCTACCGACGAGGTCACACCGCCAGAAACTTTTCTTTACCTGCCTGAGCCTCACATCTGTTCTCTTTCTGGTGCTAGCTCTATGAAGATTCATATCCTAAAGCACCAACCCTCATTCCTGGCATATTTCACATGCTTCGTAGGCATTATTTTCCTCAATTCGGTTCAAGGCTTTTTAGTGACTTGTGCTATATGTACCCTGTGGACGCATTAAACACGAGCTCCCTTATGCTTTCTCCTTTTTGCCATTACATTTCTGGAAGGGAACAGGCAGTTCCAACATTATTTTTCCTTCTGTTATGACTGAATATTATTTATTATTTAGATTTATAAGCCAAACCCTTTTGCAATAAAGTCATTTCAGGGCACCCACACAAGGTTAAAAGCTTTAGGTCAAACACACAGAGCTGTAAAAATAAACAGCTAGAGTACACAGTAGAAATATTATTTAAAGGAAAGTGGTGACTTCAACAGAGTGGCCCTTTCAGTGAAAGTCATTTGCAAAGATACAAAGATGAATGAATCGCACGGAGCTTTCCAGTTGTTAAATGAAAGAATTGGAAAGAGTAACCCACCGCTCAGAATGGGGTTCAAAATTTCAGTTTAGCCCAATAGGGCTGACCGCCAGTCCTTACCCCAGGCAAGCGTTCACTCATGCTTCTCCAGACAGACACATGAGAGAAAATTCACACAACTCAGAAGGCCAGGGCGAGCTTTCCTCAATGCAGCCTTGTGCAGCATTCCAAGGAAGTGGTACGGATGCCAACTGAGAAGTAACTGCTTGAGGAAGCCAAATCTTCCTGGGCCTCTCAGGTGGACGGGCCCCTCTGTCCTCGGTGCTCCTTCTGCTTCTTCTGTAGACTTTTCTCACAATAGATAGGACTTAACATTTTGTTGACGTGTCTGTGTCCCCCACCTGCTTTGAGTTCCTCACAGAAGGGACTAAGTCCATCTGTCATGCATCCTTGTGCATGGCTCCAGGCCCATGTGACCTGACAAGAGTGTTTATGACATAAACAGACACATGAAAACTGGATACGGGCTGCCTTCCATGGGAGATGTTTTTTGCAAGGCGAAAATTATTAGGTAGGATGTTTGTGTTTCAACAACCTGGGAAGCTTTGAAAACAGGAACTAGCTCAGGAGGGTGGAAACCAGCCCAAACTATGGCTGTGTGCCTGTTAGCTCCACCGGGCATCAGTGCAGCCCTGGGGAGAGTCGAGAGAGAAAACGCAGAGCCGCCCCTGAGAGGGATCCAAGCAGCCCGTAGGGAACCACGTGCTCCGAACCGTCACATCAGGCCAGAACCCAAGTCCTAGAGCATCTTGGGGTTCCACTTCCCCACCTTCCACAGCTGAGTCCCTAAGTTCCACAGAGAGTAATCCATAGGTTCTTGATGCATGGACAGGGTGTAGCTGGCCTCCCGGTGGGGCCTCTTCCGTGTGGTGGCAGAGTGGTTAACAGCAAACTTTCTGGGGTCCGATTGGCTGGGTTTGCTTTGACCTATTCACTTATTATTGATGACTCTATGTAACTCACTCTGTGCCTCAGTTTCTGCACGTGAAGAGCAGGGATAACATTAGTATCTTTCTGATAAGGTTGTTGTAATCATTAAATGGATTACTTTGTGCAAAGCACATAGGTTAATGCTTGGTGCATTGGGAGCTCACTATAAGCCCTTGCCTTTGTGATAATGTCCGTATCTGCTTTCTCTAATAGCACTCTTCTTCTTCTGATAGTACAGCAATCGCACGATAACTGTGAAGCTACCAAGCCTCCTTCCAGAATCTCCTTTGGGTCAGTTGCCATGTGATGCTATGGTCTGAAGGTTTGCATCCTCCCCCAAATCCCTACGTTCAGTCCTGTCCCCCGAAGATGATAGTATTAGGTGGTAGATTTTCAGGAGGTGCTTAGCTCATAGGGGTGGGGCCCTCAAGAATGAGGTCAGTGCCTTAAGAAAAAGGCTCCTGAAAGATCCCTTGTCCCCTCCACCATGTGAGGACACAGCAAGAAAGGGCCAGCGCTGAACTAGGAAGAAAGGCCTCATTCAAAAGTGACCCTGCTGGCACCTTGATTTTGGACTTCAGCCTTCACAGCTATAAGCAACAAACTTCTGTTGTCTGTAAGTTACTCAGTCTGTGGTATTTTATCATAGCAACCTGAAGGGACTAAGGCTATTAAATATTGGGACTAACCAATATTTAATATGCAAAGCCACTTAATGAGGTTAGTGTCCTTATTTCTATTTTGCAGTTAAGGAAACAGTCTCACATAAAACAGGAATCTGCTTAAGGTCACAGTGTCAGTAAAGAGAAGAAATGCAGTGTAAACTCAAGCCTTTCTAATGCCAGCCTTTCTGCTACAATCCTCCTCTCCACCTCTTCAGGGTTCTCCCTGCGTCCCTGGTAACCAGCCACTGCAATTATTGTGAGTTGCTTTTCACTCATTCCTTGATCTGAGCCCATTCCTTGATCTGACTGGCTGTCCCAAGCGATCTGATAACTGGCTAGGCTTTGACTCAGCCATCCAGGCCTGTCTTGCAAACTTCTCACCACCACTGTCCAGTCACACTAGAAAGACCTTGGTGAATTGTGCTATAAGAGAACATTTCACAATAAAACTTGTCTTCTTGAAAATCACCAGAACAAAAGCCAGGTGTAGTATGATTTAGCATAAAAGAGGTCCAGAAGAAAGACTCCAACCCCTCACAGAACATGGATATCCCTGGGACCGACTCACCACGGAAATGTGGCAAGTGCTTGGCCTCTCTGGGTCTTGGTGTCTCCAAATGTAAAATGAGAAAGTTGGGTCATGAGATGCAAGAACTCTTTCAGGTCTCATGTTTTGAGACATCATCATCGTTTTGTTCCTTCATTCTGGGCCAGATCTGTCCACTAGAACTTTCTACAGCTATGGCTCTGCTCAGTGTCTGTACTCTCCAGTGGAGTAGCCACTAGCCACATGTAGCTCTTGAACAACTGAAATTCAGTTGCTGTAACTAAGAAAACTGATGGTTTAATTTCATTTGATTTTATTTAATTAGCCCCATGGATTTAGTGGCTACCATAAAAAATGGCACAATAGTCTAGGTCCAGGGGTGTCCAACCTCTCGGCATCTCTGGGCCACACTGGAATAAGAATTGTCTTGGGCCATGCATTAAATACATTGTGTAATTGCAAAACACTCTCATAATGTTTTAAGTGTATTTACAATTTTTTTGTTGAGCTGCATTCATAGCCATCCTGGGTGCATGTGGCCTGTGGGCCTCTGGTTGAACATCTCTATATGCTGAAATTTGAGAATATTCTATGTTTACAACATTGAGTTAAACAGAAGAGAGAGAGCAGCATTAAAAACAAAACAAAACAAAACAAAACCCAGCCCTGGCTGGTGTAGCTCAGTGGATTGAGCGCGGGCCTGTAAAACAAAGGGTTGCTGGTTCGATTCCCAGTCAGGGCACATGCCTGGATTGTGAGCCAGGTCCCCAGCTGGGCGCATGTGAGAGCAACCACACATTGATGTTTCTCTCCCTCACTTTTTCCTTCCCTCCCCCTCTATCTAAAAATAAATAAATAAAATAATTTAAATAAATAAATAAAACCACCCAAACCCTTCTTTTCTTAAGGATCATGAAGTCTATAACTAATCAATCCAATGTAATCCTGCTGTTCAGTCTGATGCCCTTTCTGAGGCCACCTCCCCTCTAAACTCCTTTCAAGAATCCAAAGCTCAGAGCTGAGTTGGCTTCCTTCCTCAAGAGAGGTGCTTCTTTTTCTGTCTTTCTGAAGTCCACCATTTAGCTGTGAACTTGTGCGTGTGTTCACCCACCCACCAGAGTTTAACAAATCTTCATTAAGGCAAGGGTTTTTGAATGACTGTATGCTGATGTAATCATAGCATCTAGAAAAGTACCCAACACTTAGTGAGAGCTTAATGATTTTGTTAAATTATTTAATTAACTCAAACTTCAATGAGATGGACTCTGCTAGGCACCTGCATGAAGCACTGGGGACAGAGAAGTTAAAAAGTCTTAAATGGAACTTAGAGTCTAGTGATGGAGGGGTGTGGGCCTGCAAACTGCTGATGCTTCAGATGCTGTCGGGGTCAGTACAGGTGGTCTGAGAGCAGAACGGGCTGTCTGGCGTATTTTGCATGTCACGTGTATCACATTAGATCTGAGATTATCTCTTTACGTGTACATTTCCCCTAAGTAGTGAGTGGTCGAGAGCCAGGGCCATCCTGAGTCTTCCTTGTGACCCCAGCAGCTGGCACAGTGCCGGCCAGGGTTAGAGTCATCATTATTTTATTTTGAATGAGTGTGAGGTAATACAATCTCCAAGAGTTACTGATGGACACAGGAGGTGTGGACAAGTTAGAAGAATGGGACGTTGTCTTTGTTTGGGAAAATATAGTGGGGTGAATGGCAGCGCCCAAACAATAGGTTTACATCCTAATCTCTGGACACTATGAGCATTACCTGTGTAGTAAAAGGGTAAACCTCACCCTCTTTAGAATTAGGGTCTTTGCAGACCTAATTAAGAATCTTGCAGGGATGAGCTTATCCTGGATTTTCCATGCAGGCTCTAAATTTGGTCGCATGTGTTCTTACGGGAGAGACACACAGAGGGAGAGACAGAGAGAAGAGGAGGCGGGGGCAGTGTGACCAAGAAAGCAGAAACTGGAGCAATGGAGCCAGGTGGAGTTTGATTTTATGTGTCGCCTTGGCTGGGCCATGGTACCTAGACATTGGGTCAAACGTTACTCTGAGTGTCTCTGCAAGGGTGTTTTTGGATGAGATTAACATTTAAGTCAGTGGATTCTAAGTAAAGCAGCTTGCTCTCCATAAGGTGGGTGAGCCTCATGTAATCACTTCAATGATTAGAACACAAGACTGATATTCCCCAAGCGAGAGGGAGTTCTGCCAGCAGACAGCCCTCAGCAGCAGCTCTTGCCTGGGTCTCAGGCCCGCTGACCTGTCCCCGGAGCTGTGGGACTTGCCAGTCTCTGTACACACAAGAGCTAGCGTGCACATTGGTCCTGTTTCTCTGGAGAAACCTAGCGCGGGCTGCAAAGCATGGGGTGTTGACAGCCACCAGAACCCAGATGTGGCAGAGAAGAGAATCTCCCCTCGAGCCTGTGGAGGGAGCCCAGTTCCACTGACACCTTGATTTCAGAGTTCCGGCCTCAGAACTGTGGGGGGGAAATTCTGAAGCTTTCGGGGTGGCAACTTTTTACAGCAGCCATGGGAATGTGATACAGAAGACTTGGGGACCAACAAGAAGAATAGCATTTGAACCCTGTTTCGGAGGCTAGGGGGGATTTGCACATGGACATAAGCTGCTGGGATGCAGCCAGGCACTCCAGGGGGAGCAGACAGCAGGGGCCAAGGCTGAGCGCACGGAGCTCAGGCAGGGTCTGTGGGGCCGCTGTGAGCAGCCTGCGAGTGCGGTGTCTATGGAGGCCAGTGTGCAAGTCGAGTTCAGAGGGGAAATTTTGGAAATGTCATCACGAGGACTGACTATATGCCAAATATTTGTAGCTTTGATACTGTCTTTTATTTTGAAACCATGAAAATCTATCGGGTATTTTTAGCAAAGAAGAGATGTGATTAGAATCATTTTTCATGGACTTGATCCAGTTGTGTGTTAAATTGGTTGATGAGGTAGCGTCTGGTGGGAAGGAGGTCAAGGGCTTCTGACAATCGCACAGGACAGACGCCGTGACGATGGTGATGGCATTGCCCTGTATTTCTGTGTGATAATACAGCAGAAACTGGGCCCGGGGCATTTCCTCCTATTTCAAATAGAGTGATTTTCAGTAGGACAGTAAGACGTTCTTACAACTGTTTACATCCTGTAACATTCATATGTTACCTCCTGCAACATTTATGTCTCTGAGTAGTAGATGAATCCATCCTGGTTTTATAGTGGAAAACCCCACAGCAATGAATGGACAGCTACTGGTTTTGAGATCCCATATTCTAACAGTGTCAGGCTATATTAGTTATCATTTACTCAGCCTGGATTTTTCCTACGACCCCAGTACTGCTCCATAATTTTCATATATGAACCTATTTTAACATACCTAACATTTATGCAGCAGGTACCAGTATTAGTTATATTCTACAGATAAAGGGACCAAAGCTAAGACAGATGTTAATGTACCCAGGATCATGCAGTAAGATTGCGGTAGGCACAGGATAAGCACACAGGCCAGGAGGGCGTAAACGGTGCTTCTCTAACCTGAGACTGTGAGTCTTAATTGTGTTGGTTGTTGGGCAGTTTGAGAAACCACAGACAAGCCAGATTTTTCAGAAGTTAGTCACCTCCATACTTCTTGCTCAGAACTGGAAACATTCTTCTCTGGAAAGCCACTGGATCCCATAGCGGACATATTTTGTGCAGTTTGGGGCAGCAATTCAGAAATGAGAAAGAACACTCCGGAAGAGGATGCAGGCCGTTTGCCTTACACCTGCCTCTTACGCTTGTTCCTACGTATCCCACCGCTTGCCAGCAGACAGCAGGGATGTGAGCATGAAGGGTGTGTTTCAAAATAATTACCTGACCCCTTTATCTTAACAGACCTATGGACTGCCAGGTATTTCTCTGAGTTGATGGGGGGTGGGAGGGTGCGTTACTCAGCCTCCACGTCACTGGGGGTTATCCTGCTGGCTGCAGTGAGACCTGGACAGTAGCCTTTTTTCCTGTGCTGACATGTTGGTCTCACCAAGAAATTAACTTAAAACTTTAATCTCTTTTCCTAACAACTGTTACGTGGGCTGTGGAGTCATTTGGTGGGTGAAACTGGACATGCATCCAATGTTTTTATGAGCCTCTAGTTGTGGAGAAAATATCCAGTTCTTTCTTCAATAGGAAACCAATGTAAGGTGAAAGTCCACTCTCTCTATACACCTATGAAGTCATACCATGGTTCTCAACTGAGAGGGGGATGGGGCTGGAAAAAAGTGATGGCCAGATTGATCCAAGGGACGTGTTTAAAATCACATGAGGCCATAAATTCCCCTCCTACTCATCCCCTCCATGACCCCACTTTCTGTCACCAAGGAGTCCCTCGGAGGAAGAAGCTGAACCACGTAACCACGTACGAGGCCACTGATTTTATGGTCTCCTGCATGCTCCGTATGAAAAACTATGGAGCGAGAGCAAGAGGCCTGACCCCTAAAGCTGGAAAAGAAAACAAAGCACTCGTCCTCCTCCGCCGCCGCCCCCTCCTGCTCCACCTCCTTCTCTTCTTCCTCTTTTTTACTTTTGGTTCTTTAAATTTTTATCTCGAAGCAATCATAGAGTCCCAGGAGGTTGCAAAAGCGATAGAGTGGCTGTGTGGGTGCCCATCCCTCAGTTTCTCCAAGTGGCAACACCTTGTATTGAATGTAACTACAGAACAGTATCAGATTTCGGCAGTTTTCTATGAACTGATGTCCACGTGTGGCTCTATACCACTTTATCACATGTGCAGATTTCAGTAATCACAACATACAAGATACAGAACTGTTCTATCATTGCAGAAATATCCCTCCTCCTGTCTTTATTATATTCGCAGCCAAGCATCCCTCTGTTCCATCCATCCCTAACTTCTGCTAAGCACTCATCTGTTTGCTATTGCTGTGATTTTGTTATAATTTAAGAATGTATTATAAATGCAGTCATCAAATAAGGAAACTTTCGTGGTTTTAATTTTTTTTTTCATTCGGCGTGATGCCCTTGTGACCCTTACAAGTTGTTACATCTATCCAGGTGTATTAGCCAGAATTCAGGGAAACAGAAACAAGAGGATGCATGTAGATCTACAGAAAGCGGGATTCGCTCCCATGATCATGGGGACCGAGCAGTCCCAGGGTCGGCCATCGGTAAGCCGGAGGCCCAGGAAAGCTGGGGAGGAGTTCCAGCCCAAGCCTGCAGGCCTGAGAACCAAGGAGTCTGTATATATAGTCCAGTGCGAGCCCAAAGGTCTGAGCAGTGGGAGCACAGATGTCCAAGGGTAGGAGAAGGCGGGTGGACGTCCCAGCTCAGGCTGAGAAGAAACTCACGCTTCCTTAATACTTTTGTTCCATTTGGGCCCTCAGTGGATCGGATAGTGAACACTCGCATCGGTGAGGGCCACCTTCCTTGCCCACATACGAATCCCTTGCAGGAGCACTGTCACGAATGCACTCAGAAATGACCTTTACCGGCAATGTGGGCCTCCCTTAGCTCAGTCAAGTTTACACATCAAGTGCACATCAGACAAGAGTGTGTCCCTTTTTATGGCTGCCTAGCATTCCGTGGCCGGGGTGTAACACAACATGTTATTTCCCCATTCCAGAACACATGTGTTGTTTCTAGTTCTGGGAAATCACAAATAAATATGCCATGGAGATCCATGCACAGGTTTTCAGGTGGACACAGTTTCCGGTTTTGGGGGACACATTCCCAGGACTGGGATTGCGTGGCCCTACACGGGTGGGTGTATGTTCACATCTTTAAGGAAACACAAACTCTTCTCCAGAGTGGCGGTGCTGCTTTACAACCTGCCAGCACTAGACGCAGTTTCCCAGCATTCTCTCCAGCGTTTGGTGAGTTCTCTGTTTTAGGAGGATGCAGTGACAGCTCATTGTATTTTTAATTTGCATTTGCATGATGGCAAATGGTGTCGAACATCTTTTTAGGTGCCATTTGCCCATTATCTGTATATCCTCTTTGGTGAAATGTCTGTTCATGTCTTTTGCTCATTTTCTAATTAGATTTTATTTTTCCCTGTTGCATTTTGAGAATTCTTTACATATTTTAGATATGAGTCCTTTGTCAGATAGGTGGTCTGCAACATGTACCTTTTGTGAAAAGAGAAAAGAGAAGCAAATTAAATTTCCTATCTATCTATCTATCTATCTATCTATCTATCTATCTATCTATCTATCATCTATCTATCTGCCATCCATCCATCACCCATGCATTCATTCATACCAGGAAAATGCTATTTCTCTTCATACAGCTAGCATAGTGTTTTTTACTATTAAATAACACACCAGGAGTCTTAGTGGTTGGGTTTTCACACATTAGTCAGTGAGTTTGGAATAAAAGCAACCATCATTATTGTTCCACCTTTTAAAAATGAAGTATATGCAAGCTTCTTGTCTTTACAGGTAATCGGACAAAGATGATGAAATAATTGGAGATAATCTTTGATATCTTTTGAATTCTGGGAGAGTCCACACAGTTGCAAGAACTATAAAAGTTATATCCCCACCAACTGGATAAGCAGTTTCCTTGCTATCATTTGCACTCAGCCTGTACTGTGTCTGAATCCCCCCTTCACCAGCAAACCGCCGTCGTGGCGGAAGC
>PVIA01008729.1:0-26688 GCA_004024845.1 Tonatia bakeri
TGTTTCTTTCTTCCCTCTGCTCCAAACTGTTGATTTGAGTCTTGGTTTCCTTCCCATCACTGTTGGTTTCCTGTAGATTTTTCTTTATTTCACATAATGCAACCTTCATTGCTGCCTGGGTCTTTTTTTTCTGGTGTTGAAGTACCCAGTGAGTTCCTAGAGCATCCTGATAACCAGTGTTTTGAAGTGTGCATCTGATGGGTTGGCTATCTCTTTCTCACTTAGCTGTATTTTTTCTAAAGCTTTGTCTGTTCTTTCATTTGGACCATTTTTTTTTTTAAATCTCAGTGCACCTGTTACGTAGTAAGGGGCAGAGTCTTAGATATTCACCAGGGTGGGGCAGCCCACATGGCTGTGCTGTGATGCTCTATGTGGGGGAGGGATTTGAGAGGGAACAGTGCCATTTGCTTCTCTCTCTGTGGGTTTTCAGTCACTTCCCCTGCTACCCACAAGCAAACTGGGCCCTTCTTGTGCTGATTCTCAGGTGGGTGGTTTTGTGTACATTCTAGGACTCTGTGGGTCTCTCCACCAAACTCTCTTGTGAGGCTGGGAGTTTCTCCTGCTGCTGCCTCAACACCCACTGGAGTTTTCAGTCAGGGGCTTTGAGACTTTATTTCCCTGTGCTGGGACCCTGGGTTGTTTGGTCTCTCTTGCTCCCTCATTGTTCCTCCTGGTTTATCTGCACACGAATGTGGGACCTCCCAGTCTGCAATCCACCGCCTCGCCAGGTCCTCCAGCCACTGCCTTGCCTCAAGTCCTCTCCACCTGGTTGTCCATCTCCACCCCTCATACTGGTCTGGATGAATGTTTCTTCTTTAACTCCTTAGTTGTCAGACTTCCATGCAGTTTAATTTTCTGTCAGTTCTGGTTGTTTTTTGTTTTTAAATTTGTTGTCCTTCTTTTCATTGTGCAAGGAGGCAGAGTGTGTCTATCGATGCCTCCTCTGGGCTGGAAGTCCTAATTCTTCTTTAAATGTTTAGTAAGAAGACTAGTGAGGTCATCTGGTATGGGACTTTTCTTTTTTGGGAGGTTTTTGATTATTGATTCAATTTACTTACTTTTTTTTGATCTGTTCTTATTTTCTCTTTCTTCAGGATTAAGTCTTAGAAGTCTGGTATGCTTTGTGGCAACCCGAGTGAAACTGGTGAACATTATACTAAGTGAAATCAGCCAGTTGGAGAAAGACAAATACCATATGATTTCACTCATATGTGGAATCTAATGAACAAACTGAACTAACAAGCAAAATAGAAACAGCCATAGATAGAGAATAAACAGACAACTCTGGGGAATTTGGGGGAGTAGAGGGACAGAACAAGAAGGAAAAAGAACTCAAGGACCTGGACAACAGTGTGGTGACTGCAGTAGAGAGTGGGTGGGTGGAGGTGGAAGATGGTATAAGGGGGATATCTGATAATGGAAAAATACAGTAAAAATAAACTTTTTAAAAAAGAAGTGTGCTATGTTTCTAGGAATGTATTCATTTCTTCTATATCATCCAATTTTGGGGCATATAATTGTTCATAGCAGTTTTCATAATCCTTTGTATTTCTGTGGGATCAGTTGTAACATCTTCCTTTTCTGATATTATCTGAGTCCTCTCTCTCTCTCTCTCTCTCTCTCTCGGTTAGTCTAACTGAAGGTTTGTCCTTATAGCTTATCTTTTCAAAAAAACAGCACTTTCATTAATCATTTCTGTTGTTTCTTATTTATTTCAGCTTTGATCTGTGTTATTTCCTTCCTTTTGCTAACTTTGGGCTTAGTTTGCTTTTCTTTTCATGTTCTTTGAGCCATAAATTTAGTTGTTTGAGTTCTTATTTGTTAATGTAGGGTTTTATCGCTATGAACTTCCTTCTTAGAACTTCTTTTGCTGTGTTGCATAAGTTTTGGTATGTTACATTTTCATTTTCTCAAAGTATTTTTGATTTATTTTTTGACTCATTGTTTGTTGAGTAGAAGAATGTTGTTTATCTCCACATATGTGTGAATTTTCCTAATTGATTTCTAGTTTCATACCATTGTGGTCAGAAAAGATGCTTGATATTTCATTCTTCTTAAATTTGTTAAGATGTGTTTTTCACCTAAGATATGATCTATTCTGAAGAATATTCCATGTGAGCTTGAGAAGAATGTGTATTTCTTTGCTTTTGAATGAAATGTTCTGTAAATGTCTGTTAAGTCCATATGGTGTGTATGTATCCTTAAGGCCAATGTTTCCCTACTGGTTTTCTGTGTGGATGATTTATCCATTGGTAGAAGTAGAGTATTAAAGTCCCTATATTGTATAGGATCTATTTTTCCCTTTAGGTCTGTTAATATTTTATTTATATATTTTGGTGCCCCTATGTTGGGTGCATAAATATTTATAAATGTTATATACTCTTGATGGATTGATCCCTTTATCATTATATAATGACCTTTGTCTCTCGTTACAGTTTTTGTCTTAAAGCCTATTTCATCTTATATAAATATAGCTACCCTGACTTACTTTTGGTTTCCAGTTGCATGGAATATCCTTTCTATCCCTTTACGTTTAGTCTCTGGGCATCCTTACATCTGAAGTGAATCTGTTGTAGACAGCATATAGATGGATCTTGTGTTTTTAATCTATCAGCTATTTTGTCTTTTGACTGGTGAATGTGTTTGTTTATATTTAAGGTGATTATTGATAGGGATGAACTTATTGCCCTTTTCTTCATTGTTTTCTGGCTATTTTTAAATTCCTTTATTCTTTTCTTGCTCTCTTCCCTTGTGATTTGATAACTTCCTGTATTAGTACGTTAGATTTCTTTCTATCTTTTCTGTATCTACTATAGGTTTTTCCTTAGTAGTTACCAGGATGCTTACATGAAACAATTTGTATTTATAACAGATTATTTTAAGTTGATAAGTTTAAATTTGAATGCATTCTAAAGCTCTATATTTTTACTCTTTCCAATGTTTTGTTTCTGATGTCATAACTTACACCTTTTTATCTTTTGTGTCCATTAGCAAATTATTGTAGTTATCATTGTTTTTACTGTTTTTGTCTGTTAACCTTCATACTAGCTTTCTAAATAATTTACTACCACCTTTTACAGCGTCTAGGTTATTCTAAATTTTACTAGGCATTTGTCTTTACTGGTGAGATTTATGCTTTCTTACGTTTTTCTGTTACTAATTAACACCCATTTATTCTGCTTAAAGAAGTTCCTTTAATGTTTTTTGTAAGGCCAGTCTTGTGGAAATGAGCTCCTTTAGCTTTTACTTGCCTGCAAAACTCTCTCTGTCTCATTCAATTCTGAAAATCAACTTTTCTAGGTAGAGCATTCTTGGTTGGGAGTTATTTTCTGAAGCATTTAGAATATATTGTACCACTTCCTTCAGGCCTGAAAAGTCTGCTGATATACTTAGTTCACTAATATATAACAAATTGTTTTTCTCTTGCTGCTTTTAAAATTCTCTCCTGTTTTTAACTTTTGACACCTTATTTATAATATGTGTTGGTGTGGGGTTTTTGGATCATCTTATTCAGACCTTTCTGGGCTTTCTGGATCTGGATGTCTGTCTTTTCCCTCAGGTTAGGGAAATTTTAAAAAAAATAATTTTATTTTAATTATTGTTCAAGTACAATTTTCTATCTTTTACTCCCATCCCAGCCCACCCACCCAGCCCTCCCCACCTTCCTCCCATTTCCACCCGACCCTAGTTTTTGTCCATGTGTCCTTTATACTTACTTGTTCCTATAAGCCCTACCCCTAGTTTAGGGAAATTTTTTACCATTATTTCTTCAAATAAATTTTCTACTTCTTTCTTTCTCTTCTCTTCCTCCTCCTCCTCCTCCATGCCCTGGGATTCCTATAATATCTCTTAAACTATCTTCACTTTTTAAATTCTTCTTTATGTTTGGTTTTTTGATTGGTTAGTTTCATTGCCTTGTCTTTGAGTTCACCAATTCTTCTGTTTCATCTAGTCTGATTTTGAACCTCTTTAGTGTATTACTCAGTCCAGCTCATGTATTCTTCAGCTCTGTGATTTCTGTTTCCTACTTCTTATATATATTTTTAAAGATTTTATTTATTTATTTTTAGAGAGAGGAGAAGGGAGGGAGAAGGAGAAGGAGAGAAATATCAGTGTGTGGTTGCCTCCCACCTTGGACCTGGCCAGCAACCCAGGCATGTGTCTCACCTGGTAATTGAACCAGTGACCCTTTGGTTCACAGTCCAGCACTCAATCCACTGGGCCACACCAGTTGGGGCTGCTTCTTATATATTTTATCATTTTGTTGGAAATCTCATTTTGTTCATGGATTGTCCTTTTGAGCTCAGTGAGCGTCTTTATGACTATTATTTTGAACTCTTTATCAGGTAAGTGACATCTCCATTTCATTGAAGTCTTTATCTTAGATTTTTATCTTACTCTTTTTTTTCTAGAACATATGCCTTTATTTCTTCATTTTCCTTGACTCTGTGTGTTGGTTTCCATGCATTAGATAAAACAGGCATGTCTCCCAGCCTTGAAGAGGTAACCTCATGTAGGAGATGAATCTTGCTGTTCAACTCTGCCCTACTCTTGCTTGTCTCCCAAACCTTTGTGGTTGTTTAAGCAGCCTGCTTTGTTCTTAGTGGCTCCAAGTATTGAGAGTGTGTCATGGCCTTCAGTGTCCCAAAGGGGAGGATCTCAGTCATCACCTAGATTCATGCTGATTGGTACTGGACCCTTAGGCAGCAGCTTTTAAAGTTTTCAAATGTATTCCTTTCATGGGAAGAATGGGAGATGGGCCTTTCTTTCTGGTGCCTCTGCACTGAGCCCTGGGGCGAAGGCCAGCTAAGGACTATTGCTTTGCTTGCTATCACCCCAGTGAACACAAGCCACACTGGCCACCAGAGCCAGGCTACCAAGGGACATGTCATCTGTGTGGCAGGCACAGGAGCTGGGTGCCAGACATGTGCACAGCTTTTTTCCTTTAGATACAGCAATCAGGGGCAGGGCAGAGGGAGAGAGCAAAGATAGCACTCTCCAGCCTCCCCCTTCTCTGGAGAGGATTGCGGTCAGCCCCTAGATATGTGTTTAATTGCAAGTTTGCCCCTCAGGCCATGGCTATAAAGGTAAGTTAATAAGCCTCTTTCACAGAAAGACTGGTGTCTGTCTGTGGCCTCTCCACTGTGCCCTGGGTGGGGGTGCAGGGAAGCAGGGAAGCCTATTAGGAACTATTTCTCTGTTTATTACAATCCTGTGGGACCTGGGAACATGGGCACCACTGGCCATCAGAGCCAGGTGGTCAAGAGGTGACCCCTGGGCTGTAGCCACAATAGCTAGGGTGCCACACACATACACAGGCTCCTTTCCAGGAGATACTGGTGAACTGGAGTGAGGCAGAGGGAGAGCTCAAGGAGGTAGCCTCCTACCTCCTTGGTCTTTGGAGAGTATGTCAGTTTGCTGCTAGTTGTAGTTAGATCAAATGCCTGCCTTTCAAGGTGAAGCTTCAAATTAGGCAAATAGGCATTTTTCACAGAAAGACTGGGCATTTCACTCATCCTGTGCACTGGACCATGGAGTATAACCATGGTGAGTCTGTGTGTGTGAGCTCTTTTAGAGCTATTTCTCAGTTTGCTGTAGCCTTGTAGGTTTCATGGGCATGAACCCTGTTGGCTTTCAGAGCTAGATGTTTTGGGAGCTCATCTTTCACGTGCAGGTTTTGAAAGCTGGGTTGCCACATATTGGGTGCAAACCCTTTACTCAGAGTTGCGAGTTCCCTCAATTGTGGGTTGATATGCCAGGGGTGGGGTTTGTGTTGAGATTGTGTCTCAGCCTCTCCTACCCATTTTAATACAGATTTTTTCTTGTTCATTCAATGTATAGCAATTGTTCAGCTAGTTCTGGGGTTTCTTTTACAGGAAATTGTTCCAGGTATAGCTATAGATTAGGTGTGTCCATGGGAGGAAGTAAGTTTAGGATCCTCCTAGGTCACCACCTTGAACTGGAATTTCAGTATCATTTAGTTGGTTTTGGCGTGCAGATACTGCTTAGAAATGTCTGGCTTCTCCTTAGAATGTGAATTCCATTAGGGCATGAGTCTGGCTCGTTCATGGTTTGAGCTCCAATCTTGGGCATGTAGTAGGTGCTCAATCAAAATTTTTTTGAATAAGTGAATACATTTTTCCATCTTTGAATACCCTTATTGACAATAAAGATGTTGTTTATTTATTGGTATCTCCAAGGACTCAAGAAATGTTTGTTTTGTAAACTTTTATCTTATTCATTCAACAATTCTTACTGAGCGTCCGTTACATGCCAGCTACCATGCTAGGTCTGAGGGTCCAGCAGTGTGTAAAGCTGAGAACACTTGTCTCCACAGACATTAGAGAGAGACAGTAAACAGTAATTAACAAGTAATTTATTTGATGCTTTTTACTGGTGTTGAAATATAATTAATATCCCTCTTTACTTCCTGTTTCTCAAGAACAAAGTGTTATACCTTTTCTCTAACAAAACTTTAGATGATGCAAGGCCTGCTGGGGAGACAACAAATTCACCGTTCCTCTGGGAGGAAACAGGGATACGTTGATCAGTAAATAGTAACTGAACCTTTGGAAAGGGGTAGGAAAGAGATAAGGACAAGAAAGGAAGAGTGGCAAAATATTGATGCCACAAGGCAGAGTTTCTTCACAGCTGAGCCGCCAGCTCTATCAGCCCGCCATCGATCCTGGATGCTTGCACCATGCAGCTGTCCTTTCCAACCTTGAAGGCCCATCATGATGTTTACAGTGGACAATTTTGAGCAATTGGCCCTGAACTAGCTGTTGCCAAGATATCTCTGCATTCTACTCACAGCAGGAATAGTACATCTGCCTGTGTGCTGTCTCCTTCCATTTTAAGACACATAACAATGAAATCAGAGCAAGAAGTAAAAAGAATTATCACATGTAAAAATAGTCTTGTGCATTAAAAAATACATTAAAAAAAACTACATTTTTTAAAAAGATTTTATTTATTTATTTTTAGAGAGAAGGGAAGGGAGGGAGAAAGAGAGGGAGAGAAACATCAATGTGTGGTTGCTTCTCATGTGGCCCCCACTGGGAACTTGGCCTGTAACCCAGGGATGTGCCCTGACTGGGAATCGAACTGGCAACACTTTGGTTCACAGGCTGACACATAATCCACTGAGCTACACCAGCCAGGGCAAAAACTACTTTTTTTGTAATTAAATGAATTATTTAATTTGATCCTTTCAAGACACAGTGAATTAGGATGAGGATTCTAGTTAGAGGATCAGTGTACCCCCAGTTAACCCTTCTGTTGTCTCAGCATCCCATCTCTGCCTTAGCATTGCCCTGGATTTTTAAAATAGACTTAATTTTGTTTTAGAGCAGGTAGATTCACAGCCAAAATGTGTGACATTTACAGAGGTTTTTCATATTCCCCCGACCGCATACCCACATAGCCTCCCTGGCTCTCAGCGTCCCCCCCCAGAGCGGTGCATTGGTTCCTGGGGGTGAGCCTGCACTGATGCATTGTCATCTCCCAGTGCCCACCCAGCCCACAGTACGGTGTGCGTTTGTATGGGTGTTGACACACATGTAGTAACATGTATCTAACATTGTGGCTTAGTCTTGGTGTTACATATTCTATGCTTTTTGACACACACACATGATAACATGCACCTAACATGTATCTAGCATTATTTCCATAGAATAGTTTCATGGACCTAAAAACCCTCTGTGCTTTGCCTATTCATCCCTCTGTTTTAGACTATTTTATTTTGTAATAAAGTGTTATTAGGATTTTATGTTAAAAATATTTTTAAATCTTTTTTAAAATCCTCACCCCAAACCATGCATATCAATTTTTGGAGAAAGAGAAAGGGAGGTAGAGGCAGAGAAACATCAATGTAAGAGAGAAACATCAATTGGTTGCCTCTTGCACATGGCCCAACTGGGGACCTGAACCTGCAACCTGGGTATGTGTCCTGACTGGGAATAAAACCTGCAACCTTTCCATTTACAGGGCAGTGTTCCAACCAACAGAGCCACACTGGCCAGGGTTATAGTAAAAATATTTTTGAGAGAATTAGTTTACAGATTCATCTTTCAACATGACAAAACTACCTTCTTAAAAATATTTCAAAAAATTATGTAAATTATTTTAGAAACTCCTTTTTCTGTCATTGGGTCCCAATTTTGATGATACATTACATGGCCTCCATAGTTATAGTCTACATTTTATGGGGAGAAAACCAAAGTGACTCTTCTCCCTGTGTGTGGCCACGCTGTTATAGAGCAGGATTGAAGCCCAGATGCTCTGGCTTCTGGTGCTTTCCATGCCAAAAGCACACAGAGCTCACTGGCGAGGCCACGGAGGTCTCACAGTTTATCACGTCCTTGCCTTTTTGAAAGTAGTTACAAAAGTAGGATTGCTCCTGTACTTCTAATTCAGACGTGAGAAGGCCCATGATGTAAGTAAGTAAGTGATGAACCTAGGAGGAAGCAGAGCAGACTGTGAGGGGCCTGAGCCATCACGGCTCCAGTGGGGCAAGAAGACCTGCCGAGACGGTCAAATACTACAGAGGTGGCAGTTCAGAATTAAAAGGGGGACTGTGTTTTTAGAGAAGATTCCATAAACTGTGTGGTGGTATTTTGTGACTGAAATTAGAGTTTCATTTGCATATTTCTGGGACATGGTGCATCTGTTCTCCCACAGAATGAGTCTGAGTTCTGAGCGAATGCATATTAAACTTGCCTAATACGATAATTAACCATTCTGTAGTATCAGCCACATATAATTTTTTTAAAAAGATTTCATTAATTTTTTAGGGAAGGTAAGGGAGGGAGAAGGGGAGAGAAACATCGATATGTGAGAGAAATATTGATTGGTTGCCTCTCACACACACCTCCAACCAGGGACCTGGCCTGCAACCCAGGCACGTTCCCTGATCGGGAATTGAACCGGAAATGTTTTGGTTTGCAGGATGACACCCAACCCACTGAGACACACCAGTCAGGGCAGCCACATATAATTTTTAATGCAATGATAACATCCTGAATATTGAAGTGACTACTGACTTTTCTATAGCAAGTCAGAAGGAAATAATTTCAAAAAGGGTTAGATGTTCTTAAAGACTAATTATTCCTCTTACATTCATTTTAAGATGTGGTTTTAAAAATATATCCAGCCATAAACACAGATAACTATCTCAAGTCAGACAGAAAAGAGTGATCACTCTTTTGCAAAATAGATTATATGGAGTGGGAAAAACAACTAGCAGACCAGCATGTGTGAGGCAATGGTAACTAATGCAGAATGCTATGTGGACTTTATCCTCCACCCCCGGGAATTTTTAAGATGGGATGCATTAGATGCTATCTTAGTGAAAGGGTATTTACTTTAGGTGTCTTACTGTAAATGACGTGAAGGTATGCTTTATTTGACTTCTATATTTTTGTCAGGCCTCTCTATCCGGAGTGTGTGCTGGAAAGCAGACCGCCTCCTAGCGGGGACCCAGGACAGTGAGATTTTTGAAGTGATCGTGCGAGAACGAGACAAGCCCATGCTGATTCTGCAAGGCCACTGTGAGGGGGAGCTCTGGGCTCTGGCCCTGCACCCCAAGAAGCCGCTGGCGGTGACAGGCAGCGACGACCGCTCTGTCAGGTGAGGCCCCTACCGTGGCTGTCATCACCTCACTGACTTCCTTGAGATAACAGGTTGATTTGGGCCAAATTTACTTGTCACTTAAGAGAAGGATCAATCACAGGGCAGAATCACAGAGTTTCTACCTGGAATGTGAAGACACTTGGCTCTACAGCAGTTAACTTCTTGGCATTTTGTTATCTTTCTTTGCCTCCATCTTAAGTCGTGGAAAGGAAATGTCCTTAGAAGTGAAAATACTGCTGGTGAGATGGGCTTCCAGTCCTGAGAGCTAAGCACACTCCTCTGTGGTAAAAGCACATCTCTCCGCTTCCCTTCCGCCTGGGCACGGGCTGCACGGCAGTTCCGCAGTTGGGTCCAGACACTCGTCATCACCATTAGAACTTACATTCTGGTTTGCAAAGTTGTCTTCAGCACATGAGTACATAATTATTTCTTTATAAATTCTCGGATGAATTTTAACATTGTCCTCAAATCAAAGGGAGGAAGGGCTGATGCCTGAGAAAATACACAGTTTTATTAGGGACTCAAATGTTCTTGCAATGGACCACATGTTAGTCTTTGAGAGCATGACATTGCATAAAAGGAGCAATGTGAGGATGCTTCCAATACTCTTGTGACTGTCGAAGCACTGGCCATGCGATTTGAAAGTGTGAGATGAAGACAGTTACACTGATTTCAGGGGGTTTGTATTTATTATTAAGCTTTCAATGTGCTTCACATCAAACAGGCAGGAAAAAGACAGAGCATTCGGGAGAGGAAGAGACTGATTCATCAATCCGCTGAGCACTGCCTCTGGATTTTAATAGTTAAAATAGAACATTGTAAACTACACGGAAGGTTCCCGCTTCCCCCTTGCCCTGATATCTCATCAAAATGCAATTGGTATACTTATCAGTGAAGTATAATCTCAAAGTAAATCCACTCTTTAGTCTGTGCCAAGCACCAAGTCTCATCAATGTAAAGATCAGTGAAGACGACTCCAGTTGTCTCCTCATGTGACAGAAATGCGTATTTGGCTTATACTTGTCTTCACTCACTTTTTCCTCTTCTCTTTCTTTTCTTTCCATTACACGAGTTTTCCCCCAACAGCTAAAACAATGTCACCAAGTTGTTCAAACACCCGAGAAAATCAATTCATACCCGTCCCGATGGAAATGATTTCAAGAACGTCTTTGGCTTTTGTATTTTGATAACTGTATTAGAATCTCAGAATTACAAACTTCCCTGAGGAGCCCTGATGGTCAGAATTTGTCTTTTTCTTAACCATTAATTGAGCTAACATTTTTAATGTAACATTTTTAATGTAATGAAATGGAAACTTAGAAAGGGTATAAGTCGTAATTTCTTGAGGAAGATTAGCTAAGTGACCTTATAGGGAGAGGACAGTTTACTGAGGGATGATGGTAAAGCAAAGCTTACATTGCCAAAAATAGTACGTGGCTAAAAACAGCATGAGATTATGAATAATGGACGAGGTATTGAAAGAATAATATAAGCTTTAGACTGAACAGTGCGGGCTGCCTAAGGGATCAGTGAGCCATTCACTCTGCAACTCTGCATTTTAAGGAGTTGGCCCCATCCTTCCTGATGTCAGAATGCATTAGAGAAACTCAAGCGCATGTGCCTTACTCTCGGCGCTATGGTAGAACTCTAGACTGTTGGTCTGCCTAGCAGATACTGTTGTGTGTTAAGAGAAGACTTTCTGCCAAGTACTAACAGATAGAAGTCAGATACCGCAATGGCAACTCACATGTAAACCCTCGTTTATAGCTTCAAAAATTTAGTTCATGTTTACTCAGGTTGAGGTGCCTAGAATAGTTGTTCCTGGAGCTGCTGAAAACTGTTAGATGCACTTGACCCTTGACTCACATTTCTCTAGCAGTAGCTGTGCTTCTCAGCCAGGGGCACTGTGGGATATCTGCCCCAACCATGAGAGGGCCTATCAGCAGTGGGGTATCCAGGGAACTTATGAGGAAAGACAGCATATGACTGTAGACAGCTGACTTTGGAACCATCTTGGGCAGGGGTATCATTGGTTCTTCTCCATCTCTGCTGCTTTCTTTCTAGGGAGGCCAACAGATGGAATGTGAATTTTTCAATCTATATGTGTTTACATAATATACTTACTAGAAGGGTACTCATATTTTTAAGAAAACTAACAATAGTAGCATCTAGGAGTGCTTCTTATCCTACAAGAGTTATTAATAACCACTGGTATAAGTAAAGAGTAATTTTTAATCTCCAAAGAGAAAAGTGAGATTTCACGTAAAGGTGGTGTTTAAAGTTACCTTTCTCTATGAATATCAAAACCTTTGGAAGTGTTATCTTATTTTATATTTCTCACTGGGTATTTCTAATGGGGGAAATGACCAAGACGGACTAAACACTGTCTCGTGCTGGGAGGAAGGACCCACCACCCTTCCTTGTTGTTGTCACACTGTGGTGGGAGGCCCTCCTGCCTTGGGCTGCCTGGCAGTGATGAGCGGTGGTTTGTTGTCTTTCTCACTGTGTCCTTGTGCCCAGGCTGTGGAGCCTGGCTGACCGCGCCTTGATCGCCCGCTGCAACATGGAAGAAGCCGTGCGCAGCGTGGCTTTCAGCCCCGATGGATCACAGCTGGCTCTGGGCATGAAGGACGGCTCTTTCATTGTTCTCCGAGTCAGGCATGTATCCTGGTACTGAACATGGTATTAAAAACGCTCCGTTGTGAAAGATGAACAAACAAAATAGTAACAGACTCATAGATACAGAGATTAGACTGACACTGCCAGATGTGAGGGTCTTGGGGGACTGGGTGAAAAAGGAGAAGGGATTAAGAAGTACAAATCGATAGTTACAGAGTAGTCACAGGGATGTAAGGTACAGCATAGGGAATATAGTCAGTGATATTGTAATAACTGTACAGTGTCAGGTGGGTGTGGAAATGTGGGGGGAACAGGATTTTCTCACCTGACACTGTGCTGTACACCTGACACTAATGCAAAATAATACTGAGTGTAAACTGTAACTGAAGCCCAGGCCAGTGTGACTCAGTTGGTTGGGGCATTGTTCTGTACACCAGAAGGTTGTGGGTTTGATCCCTGGTCAGGGCACATACCTAGGTTGTGGCTTCCATCTTTGGTCAGGGTGCGTGTGGGAGGCAACCAGTCCATGTTTCTCTCTCTCCCTCTCTCCCTATCTAAACTCAATAAACATTTTAAAAATTAAACAAATAAACTATAATTGAAAAATTAAATTTAAAAAGAAGTAAAAAAATGATTTTCTGTTAGAATTAATGTTCTTTTGGTCATAATGTATGGCGAGACCCTAGGAAAAATGCACTTACTCTTTCAAATAGGAACACTGCACATTCACCATCCCCTGTCCATCATGACAAATCCCAAATGCTCTGAAAACCCAAACTTCTTCGGTGACTTCTTTGCCAGCACAGCCTGCCCCAGTGGACTGATGTGAGGCTGGATATAGTGGATTAATCTCTTAGGCAGGAATAATCATGTATCATGTGATTTGCTGCAAAAATATTAATGTGTTTAATACAGGGTTCTGGCCCAGCCCCTACTGGTGATATTACATAACATATTGTATGTGAACCTTTAAAAAAATCTAATGAATAATGAATTCCCAAGCTCATCTGGTCCCAAGGGTTTTAGATAAGGGATTCTGTGCTTGTAGAAAACCAAGAAAAGAGGAAGAAAGAATAAAGCAGCCTCCAACAGCACCAGATTTTTAGAGGTGAACTTGAGTAAAAGATTTCTTCCACCCACAATTGACAATGAAATAGAACATTTCATACTTTTTAATGTCCTATGCAGTTTTTAAAGATAAAAATTATGATCTATCCTTATAATTCCTCTGAACTCATTAGATGTTCATTTGGCTCATCCATTTTGTGATTACAGAAAGGAAATGCAGCCAGAAATTAGAGATGGCAGGTTTTGCTCAGAGCAAATTCTGTATAGCTTTGAAAAATGCTTTTGGCACAGTTTATTACACTGGATTCTCATTACCAGCCACACATAACTTATTACCAAATTGGTGGGAAAGATTTTCTTTCTCTGCATAGTGATGGGTGGAAAGATGGCTGATGACCAGATTTTCTTTTGTTTTAAAGGATTTTCCAAGCCAAAAAGAAAAAATGCCCTCACACCTATTTTATTACATTGTAGTAAACTGTCATGCTATTACTAAATGATAGCAGGTGTGAGGAATTATGTGGAGCAAATATTTGGCATTATTTATGCATTCAGTTTGTTTTGGAGTTGATGAAGGCATCATTACTAGCTCAGGGGACCTGTCAATCATCATCTTGTCTCATAGTTGTAGAAAAACCCTCAGTGAGCCTTCAAATGAAGGCAGAAATTCTTACCAGAATCTGACCAGAAAGGATATAGGATATTCTGGTGATTCTATATATGCATTATTGACTTTTCATAGTGAAAGTTAAATAATCCCATAACAATTTAACATGAAAAAAAGTAATTTTCCTCTTCTGATATTTGGACTTGCTCTTCTTACAGCAATAAGTGGTAAGCAGTTTTTTTTTGTCTTTAAAATATAAAAAGGTTTATAGCAACCTTGATATAGCTGTTTTTCCATGACATATTTTAAAACAATTTTACAAACCCCAATTTTTTAACAAAATTTTTTTATTTTTTATATAATAAATAATATATATAATATATAATTGAACATGAGAGCAAATACGCATTTAATTAAAATTTTTTTGGTTTTTACTTTGGGAGCCCAAAGCATTATTTTAAATAGTATAAATTTTTCCTAAATTGGTCATAAACTTTTAATATTGTATTTTGCTGTATATAATGTACACCATGTTTTTGGCCCAAACTTTCAGGAACAAATATTTTTCACTTTAATTTTTTAATTCAATTATTTATTTATTTATTTTTAGAAACAAAACTAATTATTGTATTCCAGGATATTATTTTGCATACAGATATTGTTATTGTTTTCCAGAGTTACAATTTTAGCACATAAATATGAATAAAAGAATTAAAAACATTTATATAGAGCCCTGGCTAGTGTGGCTCAGTGGATTGAGCGCCAGCCTGCCAAACAAAGGATTATGGGTTGGATTCCCAGTCAGGGCACATGCCTGGGTTTCAAACTAGGTCCCTGGTAGCGGGCGCAAGAGAGGCAACCACACATTTATGTTTCTCTCTTTCTCCTTCCCTTTCCCTCTCTCTAAAAATAAATAAATAAAATCTAAAAAATACACATTTATGTAGGGAGGGGAAGGAGGATAATGGGGAAAAGAAGGAAAAGGGTAATCAAGGAACATGTATAAAGGACCCATGGACAAAGCCAAAGAGAGGAAGGATTGATGGTGGGAGGTCCAGGTGGGTGGATCAGGGGAGGGTGGTGGGGAAATGGAGACAACTATACCTCAACAACAACAACAAACAACAAAATTTATATAGATACTGGATTAGCATTACCCACATTAGCATTACCCATGTATAATGTGCATCCTTATTTTTTCCTCAAAAATTTAGGCAAAAATGTGCATATTATACAAGACAAAATATGATAATTTATATTTAAAGTTAATTCTCTAATTCCCACAAGTATTTTCTCCCTCTCAAAACAATTTTTTCTCTGGTACATATACTTTCATACATGACTTGGGGTTTCTGTTTCTAGATTTGCTGCTTATCACTTTGCTTTTTATTCTTATAGAGATATGACAGAAGTGGTTCATATCAAAGACCGAAAAGAAGTCATTCATGAAATGAAATTTTCTCCAGACGGCTCTTATCTCGCGGTGGGATCTAATGATGGCCCCGTAGACATCTACGCGGTCGCCCAGAGGTATAAGAAGATTGGAGAATGCAACAAGTCCCTTAGCTTCATCACACACATTGACTGGTCTCTGGATAGCAAATACTTGCAGACGAATGATGGCGCAGGAGAACGACTTTTCTACAAAATGCCGTGTAAGTTATGCAGACATCAGATGTTTGGGAAGAGCAAAACTCTGAACCACATGAAGAAAATATGAGAATGTTGTTATGGCCTCAGGGCAAGGAATGTTCTCTGAAACAAGACTCTCAAGTCACAGACTCTCAAAGAAGAGAGATTAATAAATTGGAACACATTAAAATAAAAATTACTGCACCATAAGAGAGACCTTGAATATAATGAAAAGACAAGGCATCAACTGGGTATAAATACTTGCAGTCATCATAATGAGAAAGGATATACTCAAAGAATGCTTAAAGATAAGAAAAAGGGAAAAATACTAAAAATATTAAAGACTTGAGACTCACATTTTTTATTTACTGTGATTGCTTTAGTCTCAGATCTGTGTTCTTTGTAAGTGGAAGGCCATAGTAATTGATTATTTTGTGAAATATATTAATTAGAATTTTATAAATACAATTTTTATTTGTAACCTCACTGTAACTTTTTAAGAGATTCATCTGATTTATCTAACATTCATCAGTAACACTCAGTTTATGATACTAAGCTGTCATAAATAAAAGACAGATTTCTGTATTGTAATCTTTATGATTTTTAATATAAGAGGAAAACTTTAATATTTAACATGAATCTTGATCTCAAATAACAGTTTATCTGAAATTTTTGAAATTAATTGAAAAATTAATCAACATAAAATAATGTGTAACATATAACTTTAACTTTTTAAAGTCTCTGCCCTATTTGATTTGTTAATGCACCATTACTAGGTGCAAATTTCATGTCTACTTTTTTTGCTTGATGTTATTTCATATATCTTTCCCATATGTAAAAAATATGGAACACATTTTGCCATTTACAATAACAAAACAAAATAACATCCTGCAGAATAGTAATTTAATAATTTGCTTTCTCATTCTCCTATTTTGAACATTTGGGCTTATTTCTACTTTCTTTGCTGGTGTAGACAGTGCAGCTGCACATACCTTTGTACAGATCAGATTCATTCTTCTGAGCTCCTTGCCCTGTGTTCTCCAAAGCAAGAACAGTGGATCAGAGACTGTGATCCCACCATAAACGCTCTGATTCTATGAATTTTATGACTGAATTTTATGTAACACTGGTAGAATGCAGGACATCTGGGTGCCAATTTGATAATGCACCAGTAATATATAAGAGCATCATTATCACAGATTCTTTTAAAATAATTTCTTTATTTTGAGGGGGAGAATATAAGGTAATAAACTTACTTTTTTAAAAATAGTATATGGCTAAGCATTTCCCCAAGCATTTCTTTCCCTGTAGCTTCCTCCTTTGTTCCCTGCAGACACCCACCACCAGCGGCTGCTGGAGCCTGGGTACCCTGCTGTACATGAAAGAACATCCCTAACACAGTTGTCAGTTCTATTTTCCCCAACAAATTACATTTGTTTTATCAAATATTGGTGTATTCTAATCTAGCACTTTTCAATTTAAATAATGAAATATATTCATTTTTTCCACCAATTTATTGAGCCTGAATTAAAAAAAAAATCACTTCTGCAGTTCCTGAAATTATGAAAAGCATAAGCATAAACTTTTACAAAATCTGGCAAAATGATGGTGACTAAATAGGATAAAAGTAATTTCATAATTATATGAAATAGAATATCATGTGTAGTTAAGCTCAAGTGAATATTAATAGCTTGAGTTATTCCATTTGGTACAATGATACTTTTCTTTTTCTTCTTATGTTTGAGTTTTGAATATGTACTTCCCTTAAATCTTGCTGGTAAATAAAAATTATTTAGGTAAAGGCATGGAATCTATAGTTTCCTTCTTTTACAGAAGTTTTTTTTTTTAACAAACAAAGGTTTTAGGCCTTTATAAGAAAAGTAAATACAGCAAATTAGAATATGCCTTTTATTAACAATGTGTTAATGTTTATTGATTATTTTCAGCTGGGAAGCCTTCAACAAGTAAAGAAGAAATCAAGGGGGTCCCCTGGGCCTCCTGGACATGTGTGAAAGGCCCAGAAGTGAGTGGAATTTGGCCAAAATACACCGATATCAATGACATCAACTCAGTGGATGCGAATTACAGCAGCTCAGTGTTGGTGTCTGGAGATGATTTTGGACTGGTTAAATTGTTTAAGTTTCCTTGTCTCAAGAAAGGTAAGGCCCCAAAGGGATGTTTCATTTAGACTTATCTCAGCATGCATATGCAGTGTAACTAAGGTTTATTTTCTCGGTGTCTATTCCTGCACACTATTAATTTTATCTTTGTATTTCTATTGCTCTTGAACACTTTTAAATAGAATGTGTTCTCGATGTATATTTTTGACATTCTAAAATACGGGGTTTTGCAAATTTAAGTCAGAATTTGTTAACAGAGTTTATACTCACCATTTTGTGATTCATAAGCCTCATGTTCCACATTTTAAACAAGTCCTATTTTATTTATATTGATGTAATTTAATATATATAAATCACATAATTTAATTATATATTACATCAAAATATTATAATTAAAATTTTTATGCTTCGTAGATGATTGTGATTATACATGGAAAAGCAAAGCAAATCTTTTTAGCCACATTTAAAATAGAATTGGAAAGAGGTTGCTCCTTTGAATAATACAGTCGATGGATTCCTTGTTATAGCGCTGATTTTGCAAACCAGGTTTATAAAAGCAGTACATTTTTGAGAGAGAAGTTTGCTTTAAACCACCATCTCTGCCTTTGCATTTTGTTGTTTTGTTTCTTTTATTGTTAAAATTGTGTTACATCAATTTTTGTGGCACTTTCAGGCTTTGTAGAATGTAACTGAATTAACCAATTGTTATGACCTCATCTTCTTCCTTTGCAAGTTTAGGCAAAGCCCATGCACAGGCTTTCAGAGACTCCCAGACTTCGCCCCAAAAATCTGATCTTGGGAAAGTAATCAGTAGGGACATGCTGCTGCCTGAAAACTCGTTCACTGGAGCAATTTTTAGATTAAGCAAGGAAACAGGGATTGAAAATGTAATCAGAAAGTCATTTTGAGCTAAGTGGCAGTTTTGAAGCAATGGCAGTTACAGTACAAAATTGAACAGAAAATACACAGCAGAACCACCATCCCTTACACTTAACAAAAGGGCCATCAGTTTTCAAATACTTGCATGAAATTACCTCGCTGTGCCAAGTTCAAACTCCCTCTGCCTGATGCGTCTTTTGAACATGAGAGCATATCTTGTTAGATTGGGTAATGTACTTACAGAAGGTAAGTTGGGTGACCAGAAGCCCTCTGGGGATTCAGAAGAAACGTCACTGGAGTCAGAAGCAACACTATAGCTCACAACTGTTAGGACTTGGGAATGAAGTTAACTCAATGAGAGTCGGTCTCTCCTTTGCATCACCAAACCTTATAGGGTGAACTTGGGTCTGGAAAACAGCAATGAAAAGGTAGATCTTGGGTTAGGTAATTAGAATAGAAGGGTCGGGAGAGGTGGGAGAAGGTTGTGAGTAACGCTGTCTGTCAAAGTGAGATACTTTGTGTGTAGAACAGCCCTGAGGCTGAAGGCACACAGGGATGTCTGGATGAATGAGGAGAGGTGGACAGCCAGTGACAACAATGGCGAAAGTAATAAAATCCACCCCAGGGATCTGCAGGAGTTTCCATGTCCTCATAGCAAATTGACTTACTCTACTTTTCATGACTCATGGTTTATAAATCTTGCAGTTTGCCTCAGGGACATTCAGGCTTTTGTGGCCTTTTTATGCTAAAACTATTGCCAGGCATGTTTGTACAAGACTTGTTGGTGGAAATAATAAGTTGGTGGAACCTGTCTCCCTGTCACCTCGGGCACCAGTGACAACGTTCACTTTTGAACCTGTGAACTGCCAAACAGGTGCAGAGGCTGATGGCCATGAGAAGGTGTGCAGACGGCGCAGACAGGATCATTTTGGTCATGCAGCGCAGGCGGGCCAGTGTGGCAAGAGCATGAGTGAGGGGAGAGTGGTGTGCTGGGAGGCTGGGGACGGCGGTGGGGACCATGCTATTCAGGGCCTTGTCACCTCTGTTTGAGACTTGGGTCTTGGTTCAGGTGCAATGGAAAACTACTGAGTGTTTAAAAGGGAGGCATAATGTGACCAGTTTAAGCTTTTAAAAGCCAGCTTTGATATTGTATGGGATAGATTAGGGTAGTGGAGGCTTTGAGTGGGAAGATTATTGTGAGTCCTGGTGAGAGATGATGTAGCCTGGACAAAGGTGTTAGGAACAGGTGCAAAGAGAGGTGGCTGAGACTAGGAAACAGTATCGAGGTAGAGCTGAAGGTCTCGCTGATGGGCTGGATGTGGGGGTGGAAGGAAAGAGAGGAACCGAGCATGACCCATAAGTTTGGGCCGGAGCAATGATGTGGGTAGTGGCACCATTTATAGAGATGAGAGAACGAGAAAGGGAAAGGTTTTGTCTCTGCGTATGTTGTTTGGGGGTATAAGAGTAGGTGAGGAAGGGGAATTCATCAGTCTGTTTTGTCCATGATAAGTTCAAGGCAGGTATTAGATACCCAAGTAGATATGGTCCATAAGCTGTCAGCACTCCAGGGGAGTCCAAGGCTGGAGATGAACATTTGACAGTTGTGAATATGTCGACAGTATTTAAAACCATAGGAGAAGGGTCAGCAGAGTGAAGATGAGGGCTGAGGCCTGACCATTCCTGGTGGTTTGTGGGAAAAAGAGGCCTTGTAAAGTCACTCAGTGTTCCAAGAACAGCCTTGGGAGAGATGGACATGGCCTTCATTTGTTCAATAAATATGTGTTAAGTGCTATTTTAGAGGCTGGAGGTACATCAGTGGATAAAATCAGCACAAATCCATGCCTTCACTGAGCTTTTGTTCTTCTCAGGGGACAGTTGATAAATGAAATATGAACATGTCTGATGGTGAGATGTGCTATGAAGAAAAATAAAGCAAGCAATGGGATTAGAGTACTCAAGTTGGGCTGCATAGTGTTGCTACTTTAAATATTTTAAAAAATTATTGATTGATTTGAAAGAGACATAGAGACATCAATTTATTGTTCTACTTATTTATGCATTCATTAGTTGTTTCTTATTTGTGCCTTGACAAGGGATTGAACCTGCAAACTTGGCATATCGGGACGACACTCAAATCAACTGTGCTACCCAATCAGGGTCTAGTGTTGCTGCTCTAAATAGGGTAGTCAACAAGGTTACTGATGAGGTTCCATCTGACTAGAAACCTGAAGGAGGCGAGGGGACCAGCCATTCATGTTTTTAGGGAAAGAGCATCCCAGACAGGGAACAAAAAGTGCAAAGGCTTAAAGACAGAAGAGCACCTGGCATGCCTAAGAAATGGCAGAAGCCAGTGTGCCTGGAGAGGGGAGAAAAGGAGAGAGAGAGAAAGAGGAAAAAAGAAAGAGGAAGAAAGGAGAGGAAAAAAAAGATCAGAGAAACCTAAATACGAATGACACCAGTGCCTTCGCAGGTTTTAGTTCCAGCCTACCAAGTGTATATTCGTTACCTGTTGCTGCATAACAAACTCCTCTCCCCACCAAGTTCAACAGCTTAAGTCAACCAACATTTATTAACTCACAGTTTATGGGGGTCAGGGATTGAGGAGCAGCTTAGCCGCATGATTCTAGCTCGAGGCCTGTCATGAGACCTCTCAACCAAAGGCTAGACTGAGGCGGGGATCCTCTTCCAAGACGGCTCACCCACATGGCTGTTGTCCGGAGGCCTCAGTTCCTTGCCACATGAGCCTCTCTATGGGGTGCTTGAATGGCCTTAACACATGATATCAGGAGACCCAAGAAAGAGCCAGGAGGAGTCTGCAGTGCTCTTTGTTGTCTGACCTCCTCTTGGTTGTCACAGATCTTCACTTGTGCCATAGTCTGTTCATACGGATTTGTATTAAAGAATTTGTGGACATACTTATTTTTTCTCGATTCTTTGAGATATAATTAACAAATGACATTGTGTAAGTTTAAGGTGTACAGTGATTTCCTACATGAATGTATTGTGAAATGGCTACTCCTTTAAAGTTAGTTAACCCATCTATCGCTGTACTTAGTTACCTTGTCTTTGTATGTATGACAAGAACATTTAAGATCTATTCTCTTAGCAACTGCCAAGTATACAATACAATATTGTTAACTATAGTCCCAATGCTGGGCATTAGATTCCCAAAATTTACTCATTTTATAACTGAAAGTGTACCCTTTGACCAAGATCTCCCCATTTCTCCCACCTCCAAGCCTCTAGTTAACTATAGACCTACTGTTTTTATGAGTTTGGCTTTTGCTTTTTTAATTGTGGGCATATTTTTGAACCACTGCAAAGAGATAGGTTAAATGATCTCTGAGGAGGGTATAAAGGTCAGGACAGCAAAGGATAGCCTAACAAGATCTATAGAGATAAGGAAAGAATAGACTTTGCTTCTTAATTATTGAATTATCATCAGCCAGTGTTTCCAACTGAGCTTAGTTGGAATCTGTTGGACGTTATGAAATTACCAAAACTGGTTTAGGCAACTCTTTGAAATAGACAAGGTTGCTTTTGAGCTCCAAGCCTTCCTGTCCCTCTAAGGCAGCATCCCCCCAGACTTTTTTTGGAGCCCTAATATAATAGGACCTCACCTGGTTAGAACCTGCTCTCAGGAAAGGGACATGTAGCCATCATTTTCACCTTCATTTAAATCTAAATCCTTACCTCTCTAGTGGGTATTTATTTATTATTTTTTACTTTTTTAAAGATTTTATTTATTTAGTTTTAGAGTGAAGGGAAGGGAGGAAGAAAGAGAGGGAGAGAAACATCAATGTGTGGTTGCCTCTTGTGTACCCCGAACTGGGGATCTGCCCCACCACCCAGGCATGTGCCCTGACTGGGAATTGAACCAGTGATCCTTTGGTTTGCAGAACAGCTGGGGCTCTAGTGGGTATTTAATATTTAAACGTGATACTTGGAACAGATGGCCTTTTCCCCCAAATAGGGACTATTAAAGGTAGAAGTATTTCTGAAGGAGAGATGGGTGCTTGCTGGCCCCCTGAAATCTCCCATAGTCTTCAGAGTATCCAGTCTCCACTGGACTAGGGAGACCCTCTTGTTTCCCTGAGTGCCTTTATGCTGTTGGCTATCAGCAGTGCCCTGGAGACTTTACTGCAGTAGTTCAACCACAGGTACAAGTTCAAATTAGTTTTTCTATTGAATTCACTCCCTGGGGATGATGTTTACTGAGTAAAGCAATCAATTTCAGAGAAAAAAAATGTCATTCTTCCAAATGTGCATCTACATGACCCCAAACAGTAATTTGACTTTTTCCAACAGAATTATTTTCTCTTTCCCAGTTGTGAGGACTGCCCATTTTATCTAGCATTTAAATAAGACTGTATAAGGTATTCATTCTTTACCATTTATCTTCAGAATCATGAAGCAGTAGGCATTATTTGGAATAGGTTTGGATGTGTCTTTAGCTATAGGGCTTAAGACCCATTTTTAAAGATTTTATTTATTTATTCATTTACTTTTAGAAAGAGGGGGAGGGAGGGAGAGAGAGAAGAGAGAAACATCAGTGTGAGAGAGAAACATTGATTGGTTACCTCTTGTACAGTACCCAGCTGGGGTCTGAACCCACAACCCAGGCATGTGCCCTGACCAGGAACCGAACCAGTGGCCTTTCTCTTTGTAGGACGATGCCCAGCCCGTTGAGCCACATGTGTCAGGGCTTAAGACTCATTTTTAGCTTAATCCATACTGGGCTAATTGTGATATTTTTTGGAGCATTTGCTTATTTGTTATGATATGTAATACTGTAGATTATTTTGTAATATATTTAAAGATTTTTCTCCTCAACATGAATAGGAATGTAATTTTCTAAGCAATAAATTTTATTTTTTTCTGTAACTAATCTTCTTAAAAATATATCTTCAGGAGCCAAATTTAGAAAGTACGTGGGTCACTCTGCACACGTCACGAACGTCCGCTGGTCTCATGACTTCCAGTGGGTGGTGAGCACTGGAGGGGCCGACCACTCCGTGTTCCAGTGGAGGTTTATCCCAGAAGGTGTCAGCAATGGCCTGCTGGAAACCGCACCCCAGGGTAAAGCCAGCAACGATTTTTCCAACATCTGTTTATTTTTCAATGAAAGTTTCAAACAATGTTCTAACATCTCTTCTGGAGGTAAAGAGTTAAAAGCAATTTTGGAAAAGTCATTCCTATAGTATATTTTCAAGTTAAAAAAAAAAACAGGAAAATCTTTGAAGATGAATATGGATCCATTAGTTAATTTCCTTCAAAGGATCTTGCTTATACCAAATGAAAGTTGAAAGTCTAAGGTTTATGTGAATTAACCACTGAAGATACATTAATGCATATGTTTCAGCCTCCTTAGAATGATTGTGATGGGCAGAAGGTCTGCTCGGTCAGGCTGTGGGGTGACAGGGTAACCTTTGGAATAGAAGTTGCCTCCAGAATGGATTTCAAAGAATGGTCCACAATGTGGGCCGATGTATTCCAGCTCAATAGATGTGTAGTCTTTTTATTTATTAGGTTATCCACAGGAATGATCAGGCAATAAAATGAAAACCTAAGTGGGAAAGGTTTTTATTGGGAGGGATTCTGCAGCAACCTTGACCATGACAATTACTGATGCTCGGTGGGCATGTTAACAGGCTAAAGAGGGTCTCCATTGAAATAAGTGGTTGAATTTTCTTTTGTACCAGCCCTGTCCTTGGTAAAACCTGCATTTTCCCCCTTTCTAAGACAAGATTTAAAACTCAAAGATCTGTGATGTAATAGAATTGTGGAAATGGGTTGGTGGGGGGGCGTTGTTCTAGTGCATCAGTGCCCCTGGAGGGGGAGGGTGTGCTGAACTTAACCAAATGATAAAAGAAAAAAGAGAGATGTTCTAAGGATTTACTTTGAATGATAACTGGGGTGGTTATTTTTATTTACTTTGAAGGACAGGAAAAAGGAAATATTAAAAATAAAATTTTTAGCTCTTTAGAGTCTCAGAATGTTTGCTCGATTCTTGTGGGTTGTGTTTCTACAGAAGGAGGCACTGATTCCTACAGTGAAGAATCTGATTCAGATTTATCCGATGTGCCAGAGTTGGACTCTGATATTGAACAAGAAACTCAAATCAATTATGATCGCCAGGTCAGTAAGCAGGCAGCCTCAGAACAAAGGTCTCATAACCCAGAATCTCACTAGATTTGGACACTGACTAAAAATGGCCGGTACTTAGGCAGAACATAATCAGGAGAAGAATAAGGACAATTGCATACTTCTTGTCTTTAAATACAGGTTAAAAGTATGACATTTACCTAATCATATTCTTTAAAATATTTTTAAGTGGAAAGGAGTAGCATGTTTTCAAAACTGAATAACATTTGGGTTTTTTTTTTTTTGCCTCTCTAGCACCTAAAACTTTAAAATATTTTTTGGAGAAAAAATGTGCATGTAAGCTACTACATTTTGTATTCTATTAGAGATCATTAAGTCGTGTATTTTCTTTACAGAATAGGTCATCCTGGAGCCATGGTTGTTTAACTTATGGAGACCATTATCCATATGATTAAAGTAAAAGCCCAAATATAATGCACATTCTCTCTCCAGTCTGAAATTATCTCTAGTATAAAAGCTGGGCAATTATATCCAAATTGGGTCCTAATATTTTGAAAGTAGACATTTTATTTAACATTAAACAGATCAGTCCTTAGGAGAATCTGAACACACATCACCTTGTATCACAAAAAATATAGGGATTCTGTTTTCTTCCTTGTCATTTAACAAAGGTACGTGAAGCAGATCCTGTACACGAAGTTGAGTGAGTAAGATTTCTGGTTTCAGATGCAGCAGCTGTCAGTATTGCCCGTGGAGACCTACCAGATAGGCCTGTGACAGCTGCTACACATGGAGTGTCTCGATGGGGCCAGATCCTGTGATTTACATACACCAAATTCAACCCCACGATAACCCTGGGAGGGTAACTAATTTGCCTACTTCCTCATCAGCTGTCTGAGAGTGCAGATCTGGGCTTCTCTCCAAAGCACACATTTTAGCTGCTGCGCTTTGCCTCCATGCAGGCACTGAATTTACTGATTTTCAGATGATGTTTTTTTCAGCCCATAAATATCACTCATTGATTCAGTGTTTGAAAAATTTTATCAGTAAAAATGCCATTCAGCTGATGCCTTGGTTGAACTACAAGACTGCATCAGTTTGTGTATTGGTGAAATGCATTGTGCAATAAAACTACTAAAGATAAGGCTTTGAAAAGATATTATTAAGGTGGAAATGCCACACAGACACTGTACAATATTGTGCCTTGATATCAGGGGGAAATGGAATTTAAGCAAAATGAACATAAGATCTGGGAGGAAAGAAATGTTTTCTTTGGTTGGGAAGTTTGTATTTAAGAAATGATGCTAGTAAAAGAATGCGAAGGCATAATTGTACTGAAGTCTGTGCCTAGGGTTTGTATATTCTCCCTGACACCTTGTTTCCCAAAGCTTTCACCTGTGTCATTCAGTTTACATTCACAGTTTTCCTGAGGTATCCCTCAGCGGGGATTTTTATTCTCTCCGAACCAGGTGGGAATTTGAGGCCCACAGAGGTTGTGACTGTTCCAATAAGCAGTAGAAATTCCAAGACTAGAACTCAGTGCTCTAAAGCAGTTGGTGAGCTGACAAACGCATCATGAATTGAGATGAATATTATCTTTAGATTTTAAAAGCTTAGTTCATTGCACCTGTCATAGAACAGTTTTGAGATACTTTCTGACTTCCTTTTTCAAAAGAGGTTTTCAGTCAAATGCTAAACAGGGACATTTTAAATAATATTTCATATTTTTAGTAATGTGGTTTCATCAAGTGAACACTTTCCTTTTATGAAGATGAGAAATTATTAATAGATTGTATTTAATTTTCAGTGTGTTAAATTGATATCACTTGGTAGTAGGGCTTAAGTATATGATAGATGAAAGATTGATTTTTATACCTTTAATTTCAAAGTGTAGGAAGTGTTCTGTCAGTCAGCAACATATTTTAGGTCCTGAGTTAGACTGGGACCTTTTCGCTCTACAGCTCAGAGTCTGTCAAGTGCATGAGGGCATGAAAAGAAAATAATTCCAAATGTGGACACTTGAGGTCC
>PVIA01008729.1:26788-68643 GCA_004024845.1 Tonatia bakeri
TCTTCTTTTTCTTAGGTAAGTCCCTTTAACATTTCATATAATAAGGGCTTGGTGATGATGAACTCCTTTAACTTGGCCTTGTCTGAGAAGCACTTTATCTGCCCTTCCATTCTAAATGAAAGCTTTGCTGGACAGAGTAATCTTGGATGTAGACCCTTGCTTTTCATGACTTGGAATACTTCTTGCCAGCCCCTTCTTGCCTGTAAAGTCTCTTTTGAGAAATCAGCTGACAGTCTGATGGGAACTCCTTTGTATGTTACTGTCTCCTTGTGTCTTGCTGCTTTTAGGATTCTCTCCTTCATTTTTACCTTGGCTAATGTAATTATGATGTGCCTTGGCGTGTTCTTCCTTGGGTCCAACCTCTTTGGGACTCTCTGAGCTTCCTGGACTTCCTGAAAGTATATTTCCCTTGCCAGATTGGGGAAGTTTTCCTTTAATATGTGTTTAAATAGGTTCTCCATTTGTTGCTTTTCCTCTTCCCCTTCTGGTACCCCTATAATTCGGACGTTGGAACGTTTAAAGGTGTCCTGGACGTCCCTAAGCCTCTCCTCAGTTTTTTGAATTCTTGTTTCTTCATTCTTTTCTGTTTGGTTGTTCCTTTCTTCCTTCTGGTCCACTCCACTGATTTGAGTCCCAGTTTTCTTTCTCTCACTATTGGTTCCCTGTGCGTTTTCCTTCATTTCTCTTATTGTAGCCTGCATTTGTTCATCTAATTTATGTCCAAAGTCAACCAATTCTGTGAGCTTCCTGATGACCAGTGCTTTGAACTGTGCATCTGATAGTTCAGCTATCTCTTGGTCACTTAAAAAAATTGGTTCTGGAGCTTTCAAATTTGTTTGAGCCATCTTTTTTATTTTCCTTTGGTTTGGTTGTGGCTGTTTCGTAAGGGCGGTGGAGCCTTAGGTGTTCACCAGGGTGGGGCACCCCAGTCACTGGGTTGTGACTGTGTATGTGGGGGCGGGGTCTGAGAGGGAACAATGGTGCCTGCTCCGCTCTCTCTAGGACTTCCGTCCCCTCCACTGCCTCCCACAAGCAAATTGGGCCCTTCCTGTGCTGGCTCCCGGGCGGTGGGCTTGTGCACTTTCTCGGACTCTGTGGGCTTCCCCGAGAAGTCTCCTGTGAGGCTGAGAGAGTCTCCCGGCCTCAGTTCCCAGATGGGGCTCTTAAACTTTGAAACTCGGAGGTGCTGCCCGTTTTCGCTTGGTTTGTACGCAAATGTGTGGCTGCGGCCAGCCAGCTGCCTTGAGCCCCTCACTGGGTCTGCTAGCCGCCTCCCATGTCCAGCATCCGCCACCAGACCGTCAGCTGCCTTCTGCGCCTGCCAGCCAGCATTTCTTGTTTCTTCCGAGAGGACCCCTCGACCCCACTACGCAGGCCTCCGACTCCGCCGTTACCGACTCTTACCGGTCTGGATGTAGTGGAGCCGGACTTCTGTTCAATTAATTTCTCTCTGTTCTGGTTGTTTATTGTTTCTCAATTTTTGTTGTCTTTAGTTTTGGTTGCGCGAGGAGGCACAATGCGACTGCCTATGCCTCCATCTTGGCCGGAACTCCAACCCCCAATAATTTTAAAAGATACCTTTTGTTCATTTTGTTCATTAGAAGAGAGTAAAATTTGACATCAGGTCTGGTGTTCTAAATTTTGTTTATCTTTTTGAAGAACAAACTTTTAGTTTTGTTAATCTTTTCTATTGTTTTCCTGGTCTCTATTTCATTTACTTCTGTTCTAATCTTTATTATTTCCTTCCTCTACTAATTTTGGGCTTAGTTTATTCTCCTTTTTCTACTTCTTTAAGGTATAATGTTAGGTTGTTTACTTGAGATTTTCCTTATTTTAATGTATACATTTATGTCTACAAACTTTATTTCCTTCTAGAACCAATTTTCCAATATCTCATAAGTTTTGGGGTGTTGTTTCAATTTTATTTGTCTCAAGATATTTTTGATTTCCCTTTTGATTTCTTCTCTGATCCATTGGTTGTTCAAATGTGTTGTTTAATTTCCACCTGTGTGTTATTTCCCAGCTTTCATACCACAATGGTTGGAAAAGATACCTGATATAATTTCTCCTTGAATTTGTTGAGACTGGTTTTGTTCTCTGACTTATGAACTATCCTGGAAAATGTTTCATATGCACTTGAGAAGACATGGATTCTGTGGCTATTGAATGTTCTCTATAAGAGGGGACCAAAAAACCCAGGATTTATTTATAAAAAATTGTGTATTTATTCTTACATGTTTAAACTTCAGTCACCTGCAAAGTACTCTCCATTTGATGCAATACATCTATTGAGACATTTTTCCCACTGCTCAAAACAGTTTTGAACTCGTCAATTTTGATGTTTTTTTGTGCTTTTGCCATTTTTTGTTTTATCTCTTCTACATCAACAAAATGTTTCTCTTTAAGGACTTTTTTCATCTGGGGAAACAAAAAAAAGTTGCTTGGGGTGAGATCGGGTGAAGGGGGTGTGGAGCACAAGGGTCATGCTGTTTTCGGTCAAAAACTGCTGAACACTTAGCTTGGTGTGGGCAGGTGTGCTCCTAAATCACCCATCATGAAATGTGCAAATGTGTTGAAAGTCTTCAAAAAAATTATCTGAAGCGAAATGCTGTCTCTCACAATAATGCCAGCTGGTACGCTGATACAGATGGGTTCCTAGAACACTCACCTTGTGGGAGAAGCCTGTACTACAGACGGAGGGGGGCACCTTCCAGAAGATAATTCTAGAATTTTGGTTCTCCCCTCATATATGTCTGTTAGATCATTTGATTTCTGGTGTTCAAATCTCCTGTTTCATTATTGATTCTCTGCCTGACTGTCAAGAGTGAGATATTACAGCCCCAACCATTACTGTATTAATGTTTATTTCTCCTTTTAGTTCTCTTTAGTATGTGCTTTATATATTTAGGTGCTCTGATGTTGGGGGCACAAATATTTATAATTGTTATATCTTGTAGAAATGACCCTTTTATCATTACATGATGACCTTCTTTGTCTCTTGTGACCTTTTTTTAGCTTCATGTTCTCAAAACATGATTTCTTACAATTAAAGATTCCCTGATAATGTCAAGATATTGTTTCTAAAACCTGTAGAAAACAGTCTCAATTAAATATATTTGTTATGCTTTTAGGTTTACAAAGAAGATCTACCTCAGCTAAAGCAACAAAGTAAAGAGAAAAACCATGCAGTGCCCTTCCTCAAACGAGAAAAGGCTCCTGAGGACAGCTTGAAACTCCAGTTCATACATGGGTGGGTGGTCTGTTCCCAGCCTTATGGCTGGGCTAGGGACGTGCCCCTTCCCTGTGCTTTCCCACTCAGCTGGCTCCTCTCTCCTGTTTGCACGTACCTGTGATCAGTATCTTCGCCATTATTCTGTGCCCAGTTCTCTCGGCCGGTGTTCCGTGGCCATCACAGCGTGTGCACCTCGGTGTTTTCATGCTTTCTGTACTTCATGCTGCGTGCACTACCGCAGCTCATTGTTACTTCACTGTACTCTCCACCACTGCCCCTTCCTTCACCCTTGTAGCTGCTGCTCTATTGTGCTGGCTCCAACAAGACGAGGTTTTCTTCAAATAACATATGCCTCAAATCATTTCAGATGTTGAGAATTACATATGGCCTTCCAAACTTTAAGTTGAAACCTGAAAGTATTCAGCTAAAGTGTAAATGGTTGTGAAGACTATAGTATCTAGTGTTTTATAAACACATAGCTGATTTAAATGGAAGCAGTGGAACCTAAATGCCACAGACATTTGAATCCCACCATCATCAGTTTACGAAATACGTGAACAAGTGCTTCTGTAAAAGTAGGAAATTTTACATCACTCATATTTCTTCTTGAACTCATTTTTATTTTACTTCTCCTACAGAATTTTACCTTAGTGTAGTATTTTTTTATGATTGAAAGTCTTTTATTGATTACTCTATCATACCTTCTGTTGTAGGTTCAGAAATGTCTACAGGTTCAATTTAAATTGCATTCCCAGTAACCTTATGATTCTGTCCACTGTCCAGGGTGGTATGTGTCCACTGTCCACTTGAAGTGTGGCTGGTTTGGATTAAGATGTGCTGTGTGTGTAAAACACACACCAGGTCTCAAAAATTTAGCATGAAAAACATCTACTGTTATCTCATTAAAATGTTTTATATGATTGCATGTAGACATGATAATGTTTTAGAAACATTAGGTTAAACATTCTCAAAATAAATTCCATCTATTTTTACCTTTTTATCATGGCCATTAGAAAATTTTAAATTACTTATGTGGCTCACATAATATTTCTATTGCATAGTGCTGCTCTAAATGTTAACAATTTTTTCTAGATTGAATTATTATAACAACTATTAGTAGTACACAGCTGAACAAATCAATCTAAATATAGTACAAATTCTGATAAACAGTTATTAAACATAAAAAATTTTATTGGGAAAACTCTTTTAATGAGATGAAATTTTCCAGTGACTTCAGATATATAGTCATATATATGCATACCTAGCGGTAAAGTATGACAGAGTTTAGCATTAAGTCTATTCTCATTTTTTACTTTTTAAGATATATAAGCATTGAGAAAGCTTGTTGGCATAAATAAGTCAGTGAGAATGGAAGCAGTTTAATCATAGCTACATTACTCAAGTTTTTATATTCCTCTTGATTTGTAGGCCAAAAATACATAGCATGATTTTGATATATCACACAAAATGTAGTCTAGTGATCTGATTAAATCTCTCTCTTAATTTTGTTAAAAGCCAAAAATTGGAAATCACTTGACTTGCAGAGGCACTTCTCACCTGGTCATTGGCGTTGTTCTCTTTCAACATCCACTCTTGTATTGTGAATTGCCCCTTTGCTTTGGTGTCCCTGGAAGGTGCGACATTCCAGGGTCATACATCATGGCAAGATTCCAGATGGATGAGAAGAGTGACTTTGTGAAGTGGGAGGAAGGTGACTGTGACAGGGGAGGTGGCAGAGGAAAACCTGCACCTTACCACAGGGGTGTTCTCAGACTGGTCATTTTTAAGGAGCACATACAGCAGCTGGGGATCTAGAAACAGATTCTGTTAAAATGATCAGTACCCATTTTCCCCTCAGAAAGTTGTCACAGGCCCTCAGAAGTCTTCACTCCTTCACTGAAGTTAAGCAGCTATGAAGATACTGGGGTTTCTACTTGCACATGTCCGTATGCTAGCATTGCCTTCTGACAGCTCCTGCTCTGTTCATTCCCTGTTGACTAAAATGCTGTGCATTTCTTGGACCTGTGCTTCAGTTACAGAGGCTATGACTGTAGGAACAATCTGTTCTACACGCAAACTGGAGAAGTGGTCTACCACATCGCTGCAGTTGCTGTCGTGTACAATAGGCAGCAGCACTCCCAGAGGCTGTACCTGGGGCATGATGATGACATCCTCAGCCTGACCATCCATCCGGTGAAGGACTATGTGGCCACTGGGCAGGTGTGTGTCTCTCCTGTAAGATGGGGGCCTGGCCAGAGAGGGACGGTTTAATTTTTAATCCACTTTACATAAGTAACTGACATGGGTTAAAGAACTTGGATGATAGTACATGACAACATAAAATGACTTCCTTGACCAAGAAGTGGAATTTTGCCTGGAGTTGAGAAGAGAAAGGTAGACTAACTGACAGAAACGAATGACAGTGGACAGTAGAATTAGAGTTTGAAAAGTCCCTTAACTTGGAGCCATTCACCCACCCAACTCGATGCCATAACAATCCTCTTGGACTCTTCCTGGCTCATTTTCCTCATGTGGAAAGTAATGGCATTGGCCCAGATGACTTCTGAGGGTATTCCTACTCCTGAAATGTGTGTTTTTTGACTTCTGAGCAGTATTGACTCTAAAGAACAAAATTATTCTTACTATAACTTACACATAATTAATACACTCATCCTGTTATTTAAGATCGGAAGAGATGCGGCCATTCATGTGTGGGACACACAGACTCTGAAATGCCTGTCCCTACTGAAAGGACAGCATCAGAGAGGAGTGTGTGCGCTCGACTTTTCAGGTGAGCCTGTTCTCCACTCGTCACTGACAAACAGTTCTGCATGTACTTGAGGTTTTTCCTCTTTCTAGCTTCCTCCTATTTAGTTGAGATTTGTTTGCGTGTCAGCTCCCCAGTCTTAGACTGAAAATCAGATACGTTACTGCCTCACAAAGAAATGTTGCCTTTAGATTGTACATCCTCTCCTTGTCTGCCTCATTTCCCCTCTCCCAAGTCATTACCCTGAGCTCGCACTGTGTTCTGCGTTTGCCTGAGTGATTTGAAATCCAGAGCAGCTGTTGCTGTTGAAAGACTTGGTTGTAAATGTCTGGCAGTGATTCAGACCATCAATTTTGACCCTCCAAATAAGTGGGAGCCCAGCACTTGCGGTTTAAATGATGAAGAACTAGAGTGAGGCTGCAAGTTCTCTGCAAAGGGCCACTTTACGACACTGGGGTTTTGAACATAAATTTCATACTGAAAACTAGAACTGAAGGTTCCGTTTTTTTAAATTTAAAATTTGGACACAGTACTATAAAAGTATTGACTGATGGATATAATTTTCTTTAGAGTGAGGCCATATCTTTAAGCTAGAATCGGAGACCGAGTACCTATCACAAAAGGTGTTTTTATCTAGAAATGTTTGATACACAATAGTAGAAGTTAGATCAGTAGAAGAAAACTTCTTAACTTTTCTATAGAAAACTGATTCTATAATTTCCTTCTGCCAAATTCCATTAAATTTTCACCATGTACAGTACATATAATATTGGTCATTAAGTGCCATGACTGCACAGCCCAGTCTCTCTCACGGGTCCCTCGTCTCTGCTCTCCTCGTGCAAACCCTCGCTCTTTCTCGTCTATGCCATAGTAGTACTGCTGGTCTCTGATTCCGTCTGCACTTCCTCCAGTCCATCCCACACACTTCCGGGGTCTCCTGGAAGCACAGGTACATCCCACCACAGGGACTCCCCTGGCTGTCCGAGTTAGGGCTGCTCACTCGGCTGCACATTCTCGGCCTTCCGTGACCTGGCAGGCCTTCCTCTGCAGTGTTTTCACCCACTGACCCGTTCATCCCTCCTGCATCCCTTTACCCATTGTTGTCGCTGCTCTGCAGGACTCCTCACAGCCCCGCGGTGCAGTGGTCATGTGCGTCAACAACCCCCATGCCCGTCACAGACAGTAAGCTACAGGGGCCAAGACTCCTCTGTTTGCCTCTGCACATATAGAGCTGTGGACACAGAAGCTACTCAGAAAATGTTGTGAATGAATGAATGAATGAACAAACTAACAAAGTTTTACTTAATATACTTTTTCCTAACTTTCACGATTACTATTAGAACTTCACATTTTCACCATGTTTGAGTGACAGTTATCTCTATTCTCTAACCAATAACGTGGTGCAGTTTGGTCTTTTTTAATGGCATACACATTTTCACATACTCTAAACTACAAATCTGAAAATCTGAGATATTAAGTCACTATTAGTTATACTTCCTGCGGTTATTGGAATTAGTAATAATCAAGCTAAGCAGCGTATGCGCTGCACTGGTGGGCATGTGAGGTAGAGAAGGCATGAGTGTCACTGGAAAGGGAACTACCACACATACCACCTGCCAGTCCAAAGTTCAGATAACACACCCAACAAACAGTGAGTACAATGTGCTAGACTTCCACAGCTTTGACGGACGTGTATTTTATAGTGTGCCGTGTGTCCTTGATAAAGCAGGGAATCTAGACAGAAGCCCTAATTTGAGGTCAAATATGGCTCTATTTCATATATGTGAATACATTTCTTCTGCATTTTGACATAGTTCTACTCCTCAAAAGCCAAACCGCCCTTTTCCTAAAATTAAGTGTGCTGGCAGATACATATGTGTATACTTAGCGTAAAAATAATAAGTACGCTCTAAAAGAGTGGTAAGACACCCATTAAAATATAAAAATAAAAGTAATAAAACCTAAATGTGTACTAGATTATAAAGAATCTAATATATTCATGTTTTTGACAGCATTGAAAATTGACTCAATAATTCTAGCAAACAATTTGGCACCATATAATAAAAGCTATAATTCAAAACAACAAGTATGTGGGTTATGTATATTTCATGCACATTTCTATGTATCAAGTTAAGTAAAAGAAAAATGGAACTCAAAATAGCATCTATTCACTGATTTCATCTGAAAAATCTATGTATGTGTATTAGCACATAAACAGAGTAGCAAGAAATTTAGAATAATATAAACAGAATTTAATAATCATATTTTTTCATAGAATTGATTAGTTTTTTGAATTTAGAAGAATTGAAAGAACTAACTCATGTTAGTTAAATACCTTTAGAGAAAGGAATTAGTGGAATGTTGATTGAAAACATTAACTATGAGACAACTTAGTAAGCTGGTACCCAGAAACTTGATTTCTGAATTTCTGAGCGCTCACATCTCTCCTGGGCTTAGTAGCTTTATAAAAGAAAGATCAAGAAATGAAGTGGACTTGGAAGTCTCTCCCTCAGAAGGCAGCCCTGCAGGTCACTGCCAGGGCAGAGGAACCAGATCCTCTAGGAAGAGGCTGAGGAGCTGATTCTGTCACTGCTCCTAATTCTCCTCCTGGGCAAATAAAGAAATCCCTAGATATGAAATGTATTCTGCATTAAAAGTATAGTTTCAATTATAACAGTACATTCTCTCAGGTAGTTTTAAATTGCACTAATATTCAAGATCATTCAGGAAGAATTTTCACTAGTATCTCTTGAATAGTTAGTTACGTGCAGATGAATTGTGGGGTCTGCTTGGCCTTTGTGGTCTCTGTGGCACCTGCTGAAGGTGGGAGCTAAGGCCCCGCTGGTTTAATTTTATTGACAGTACTTTGTGTAACAACACAACTCTAGTCTTGGGCAGACCCCTGCACCACTTTACAGGCCAAGAATGAGATCCAGAGGGGTTGGTGCATGGTCACGGGAAGGTCAAACAGCAGCAGACCCAGACTAGCGCCCAGATCTCCTGACTGGGGGTCGGCTGGGTGGGGAGTGCTCCCTCAGTCCTCTTGCCTTCTCCCACCCCTGTCCTCCCCTTGGGTGGGTGTGAACTTCTGGCCTGAGAGTCATGCCCAGAGCACTCCATGTGCTCACTCACTTTCCCGCTCCCTCTGCTTAGCAAGTGCCTTCAGCTGCCCCTGCCATCCTCCAGTATAAACGAAGAGTGAGCAGGGTGGTGCAGAGATGCTGCCACATGGAACCTGCCTCCCCTGAACAGAGCCCCCATCTGGCAACAGCCTGAACCACACCTTTACCTGAAAAGGGGCAATTGTATGCCTTCCTTTTGCAAACTAATAGAAAAGTAAGTCAAAATCCCTAGAGAGGCAATCAGATTCCTTGTTTAACCATTAAACAAGGGCACCAACTTTGGTTATCATTGAGCTGGTGGCTCCATCCGTGTGCCTTAGCACCCTGTATCCACCCGTCCCTTCCAGGTCAGCTCATTTTGGGAGGTGCAGTGGAAACGTACTGATGGTACACTGTCTCCTTTTAGAGAAAAATTGTCATGGAAATACAAAGCAGGCAAATGGTGTGAAAACTAGACCAAAAAATCAGCAGTTATACATAAGGTTAATCTATTCTTGCCACTGTTCCAAAGCAAACAAAAAGAAGACATTTTTAGTCAAAAACATTTTTTACAACATAGTCCATAACTCTAAATTATGTAAACAAGGAATAAATCTATATTATCTCAATTGTTTGAGCAACTCTTCAATGTCAGTTTATCGTCACGGACCAGGGAAGCAGCCGCCTTTGGTTTTGTGTCTGCAGGCTGGAAGGTGCTTCCACAAGAATAGAAAACCAGACTGGAAAGAGAACGTGTCAGCCATGTAAATATTTTCTAACCTAAATATCATCCTCATATTTTTTTTAAAACCTTCACTGAATAATACTCGTTTCCACAAGGGCACCTCTAAGACTAATTCGATTTCATTGTGTTTAATCCTGGGGAAAAAAAAAAAACCTATGCATTTTTTATGAGCCCCACATAGGGGGACCAAGTTGCAATTGTCTAAATAAAAATTTTCTCTTTCCGATTTGCCCTTTACTGTTGACATTAAGTGCCTTAGAATTCTTTCTGGACTTTGTACAAATATCCATAATTAATATATACTTTGAATACTGGAAAGATTTGAAAGAACATTACCTAGACTCCAAAAATATGGCTGAAAATAAAAAGACTCAAACCTACAGGCCAAGAAACAGTGGACTTTCAAAGCTAAGGTTAAGCCTCTGTGGGGGGGAATGAAAACTGGGAAGAAACTGAAAGGTAGTCAGATTATACCTCCAAACCATGTGGTGTGCAGACATAGCGTAAACCTTTGGAATTCCAGAAAAGCCACTGCTCCTGGGGATATAAAGCGCAGTGTGGGGAATAGCGTCAATAGCATTGAAATGACCGTGTGTGGTGCCAGGTGGGTGCTGGAGATATCGGGGGGGGGCACTTTGTAAAGTATGTGGTTGTCTGACCACTATGCTGTGTACCAGAAACTAACACAAAATAATATTGAATGTAAAGTTTCATTGAAAAAACTTTTTAGAAAAGGGAAAGTCACTATCCAAATGAAGCGGGATGGCGCCGGGGCACCTAGGGTTTGTACTGTTTCTCCCAACTGCTGCCTACAGACACCACGCTCTTCTAGGGGCAGGAAGGTGGGGTGCTGTGAGGACAAGTTGACACCACATGCGGAAATGTTAATGGGAACAAGCTGTGAGAATGACTTTACCCTGAGGCCTCCTACAAAAGAGATAAAACTTTAAAAACTGTCGTCTTAAATGTGTGGCTGCTCGTATCCTAAGAAGGACATATTAAAATAGCTATGCAGATTTAAAAGGAATACAATATATAGAATTAATATTCATGATATTTAAAAAGAGGCCTTGAATATGTGTACAGTGTTTTTGAAAGGAATGGTAGCATAATTGAAACAATTTCACAAATTACAGCTATGTAACAGTCCGTTTCCTTTCCCTTCATACCTGCCCCATGCATGTCTTCACCCTGACCATCCTCCCCAGTGTCACCGGGGTCATCAGCGTTCCTTGAAAACCAATTCGGTGTGAGGATCACAAAGGAAACGTGATATAATTACTGTGAGCCATGAAGGAGCATATAATTTAAAAAGGGAGACAGAAGACTCAAATAAAAATAAAGTCTCCAAACACAAAGGTGTGCTAACAGAGAGACGTAACCAGGCCTAGAGATGCGGGAAGAGCAGCGTGGTTGGCGATGAGTGGGACGTGGTTATCAGCCCCTCCTCCCCAGCGCCTGAGAGGAGACCTTGCGCCATTTACAGCCTAGCAACATCATGCATAAGGACATATCATTTGTTTTTATTTAGAAAACATGTTTGTTTATAGTAATCAGCTAGTGGTGATTAGCCCTTGAAGAAAGTGTTACTGTCTTCATCTAATGCTACTGTAGCCTAGTAGCTTGAAAGGATTAATGTGACTTTCCTTGCCTCATACTTAGTAGTAGTCAAGGATTGGGGAGGATTTGGTCGATTAAAGCAGGCTCTTCCTTTCTCTTACTCCTTCCTCCAGAAAAGAAGTAGACCACTGTTCCCGGTGGTTGGAGGAGGGGTCTCTGGTACAGGTGAGGGCACTCACTGGTCAGTGTGTGGAGGAGGGTTGCCACAGTTAGCTAATAAAAAACAGGAGGTCCAATTAAATTTGAATTTCATGTAAACAGATACCTTTTTCAGTATAAATATGTCCCATGAGAGTATAAATTTGCAATGTAAATATAAATATTATACGGGAAAGACACTGAGAAATTATTCCTTGCTTATTTGAAATTCCAATTTAACTAGGCTTCCCTCATTTTTCCTGGCAACCCAAATTTTGCATCTGCCCCAGGCCTGCCTGTGAAACTGTGCCACGTGAGACCTTGAATAGACTGGGGAGAAGCAGTCTATCACATTCCTGTGTTTCTTTACCCTCGTGTCAGTCCTCTGTGGTCAGAGAAGACAGCGGGCTGAGCTGGCGTGCAGTGAGTGTGGCCGCAGTCGACCCAGAGACGTTGTTCTATGAAGCTAGCTGTGTGAGGAGGCAGCGAAGGAGAGACTTACTCACCATACTCTTCTTCTGCCTCGAAGAGAAAAACCAAAGTAGCTGTTTTGATTTCAAATTCAATTTTACATATATATTTTTTTTAATTTTAAGAAAAGAACCTCATCAAATTATAGTAACCATTGATATTATAAATAATATTTAATACTAAAGGAAAATGCTCATCATCAAACAAATTAAAAAAAAATTAGTGTGTTCAGTATAATCTTGGTTTTGTTTTGTTTTTAAATCACGTTTATGTAGAGAAAAACATCGACAAGATATACACCAAATGTATGCCCAGAAATTTGGATGATTTTAACATTTCCTCTCATATTTTCTAAATGTCCTGTAACAATCACACAACATTTGAAAAGGGAAACTAAGAAATTAAGATTTTTTTAAATTATAAAATCACCTTTTGAAAGAATTTTTGAAGTTATGTTTAGTTTCTAAATGCTTTTGGAGGGTTAAACAGAACCCAGTTCTTTAGAGCTGAAAATAGACCGAGTCACAGAACCAAATGGCTCTTCCAGTAACTGTCGTACCACTTGTCTGTCACAAAACAGGGAAGGGGTGGTGACTTACCTGAGAGGCTCCCCCTACACCTGTGTCTGAGATGAAAATGTAGGGTCAGTGATTTCATTCAGCAACCCATTATCATGCTTTAAGAAGGTCAGCTGTTAGTAGTTATGCATTTAATTTGCGTGAGGTCCCTTTAATATATGATACATCCAGTATCATATTCTTAGGGTCAGTTTCTTGTTCCTCTTTACAGTATATAAAATGCTTTGGATTTTGATTGAAGAAATGAGTCATATGACATTTGTGTTGTTTTCATACAGCCGATGGAAAATGTCTGGTGTCGGTTGGTTTAGACGATTTTCACAGTATTGTGTTTTGGGACTGGAAAAAGGGAGAAAAGATCGCCACCACAAGGTAAGGAGCTGCTGAGGTCTGCCGGCATCCTGCTGATTATCATGCCTCAGTATAGGTCATCGTTTTCATTATCTGGTAAGATTTCATTTTCAAGCTCAGATGAAATTTGCTCAGAAAGCTTAACATCCAAATTATATGTCCCATGGTGCCAGACCTGACCTGGAGCAGCTAATGTTTGTTTCGGGGAATTGTAACATTCTGAAACCCTTTCCAGAGAGTTATTCTTCACTCCACTTTTAGAAATGTATGCATTATCTCCATCAGAGCTTTTTACGAGCAGCAGAAAAGCAGCTGTCCTCAGGCTTGTGCCTCGTCCCTTGTTTTCCCACCGTCTTCGCATCCAGTGAAGGATTGTCAATGTCACTGGAGTTAGGAGTGCCATTTGTCACAAGGCCGTGGCCTGCTGGGACGGAGGCCCCCGGCGTGTGCATCTGCCACCCGCTTCCAGAGCGGGCAAATGGTTTCCCTAATCTCCCCACCTTATAAATAGACTTTTCTAGACTGCTGTTTATAGACCACCTGTCCTCACCCCAGCCTCCCTCCCTGCTGAGTCAGCTCAGCGTCTGAACATTACTTTCCACTGGTCCTGACGCCAGGGTTAGCGCTTTGCCAGCCGTGGTCACAGGTCAAACGAGCTGGCAGCCTGGGCCTGCAATGCAGTATGTTGCCCTAGGCTGTCATCAGTTTACCTCTCCACTAGCTCTTCCCCGCAGTAACCAACTTTTGATTTCACAATATAAAATCATTTTTAAGTGAAGAGCTTTGAACCCCAGTGTTGTACTTACTTTTTAAATTAATATTCCCCTCCACCATAGTAGGTGGGGAAAAAAGGTCTTTTGGCATTTTGACTTAGTGAATGAAGATCTGTCCATTGCTGGGGACTCAGAGGAGCAGCAGATGGGGCCTCAAAGACTCCAGCTGACCGTCTTGGGAGAAGAGAAACTTCCCTGACTGCTGCTGTTGAGATGGAATTCTTGGCAGCGAGTGGCAGCTCGTGAACCCGCCTGTCCAAGTGGCTTTTCTTCCGGTCTCTCCTTCCAGCCTCCTCCCTGGTGCATCACTCCCCCCTAGCATCAGAGTCGGGACCCAATCAGGGCTCTGCCTTCCTCCCAGACGAGTAAACTGAATTTCAGGTTAATATTTCTGATAACACACCACCTGCACTAGCAGGTAATTACAGGCAAAGCACATGCCTGCATTTCGGAAGCAGCAGAAATGCAGTTTTCCTGCTAGAACACCCTCAGCCACTGTGGGGACTCGCCACCTGTGTGCCAGAAGCATTAATAGGAATGGAAGAAAGCGATATTTAGTAGTATAAAAAAGTATCTACTTGGTATCCGTGGTAGATCATGTTACCTCTATTTAATTTAATTACCACAAAGCAACTTAGCACCGTTATGCGAATAACATAATTTATTTCTGGAATTGCTCCCAAGCCTTATGTCATACTCCCAAACAGGACACCCACAGAATTGCCGTCAGAGAACATTTTTGCATTTGTAGTATTAACCAGTACTCTGTCCAAGGACTTTCCAGGATTGCCAGTGTTCTTTGGAAGAATATTAGGTTTTAAAATAATAAATAAATAACAAATATTTGCATAAGTGATTATTTATATATTATTAACAATAATAAATTATATATAGTAAGTAACCAGAAAATATAAAAATTCTGTTTCTGGCTTTAAGCAAGGATGCTTAAACAGATAAAAGTTAAAACCAGAGGCATGACAGAAGCGACGGAGGAGAAGCACTGCCCTGCAGATGGGACTGGCTGGGACTCTCAGGGGAGGGCTCCCGCAGACATTCCCCATCCCCGCAGGGAGCCAGGCCGATAGCTCCAGGCCTAGACTCGGTCCTTACTGTTGCATCCGCCTCTTGGGTCACGAACCCACATTTCTGAATGCACAGCATCTGAAAGTCCCTTGAATCAGTAAACAATATCCTTTCTCTCTCCATGGACGTGAACCAGGGGCTCCAGTTTCTGGTGACTACATTTCTAGCTGAAACTCTGTTTAGCCCAAAGTTATGACTTCCACAGTAGAAATATTACACTTAAAGCTTCTCATTAATGTGATCACAGTGTCTTCTCCCCCTCTTGTATCAGATCTCTATGTCCCAAGAATTATTTATGATCCTATGGTGGTGATATTAATTTTATCTTGCAGAGACATTCTGATGCATTTCAGATAATTCATTAATTTGTTTAAAGAATAAGTAAGTAGACTTTGCTGGCAATATCAGGGTCAGAAAAAAGAGCTCAGACATGCAGAGAAAAGCCAATGCTTATTATTTTAATATAAACCCCATGTGTATTTTAAGTGATCTAATTTTGTTGTCCTTTTACATGTGCTTAATGAAAATTAGACCGAATCTATGCTTTTCTTAAAACTCTCCATCCTTGCTTCCATCAAAACTAGAAATTTTTTCTTACTTGTCTCTTACAGAGGACATAAAGATAAGATATTTGTGGTAAAGTGTAACCCACACCACGTTGACAAACTGGTTACGGTTGGGATAAAGCACATCAAATTCTGGCAACAAGCAGGTACTGTTGTTTGGCTTTATCATTTATGTGATTGAGAGCCGAGGAGAACCGTGACTGCCACCTGTCCTGTCCCTGCATTCTAGAATTAAAGTGCTCCTGAAAGACATTCTCTCCCAGATTCACTTCGGACTGCTTAATGTCTAAGCTGTGAATCTTAGAATGCTCGGTATGATGCTGTGCGTATTTGTCCGTGTCTAGAACATTGTGGACAATGTTCTTCTGTGGAAATATCTTTAGTTCTCTGTTCCGAAAGCAGGAATGATGTCGGACTACTGAACAGGAAGTAAAGTAATCATGCTGGTTGGGCAAATACTATTTTCAGTGAGGGTTTCTTTATTATTGACTTTGGAAAATGAATTAAATCCTGACACTACACACAGTAGGTGGTCAGTTAAAAATTTGTGGATTAAACATTGGTAATAATAGTGAGTAAATAAGCGTGACAAAACATGGGCCTATATCTTATTCTTCTCACTAATAAGCCATCCCTGTTATTAAAATTGTTGCTGGACTCCTAGTGGCAGCTGTAACAACAAGCCCAATTTTATACTGATCAAAACACAAGTAAGCTACTGTTCAGTGCTTTCTGCTTTTCAAGAAAGGATAACGGTGCCCAGTGAGTGCGTTTGGGGAGCCAGCCGGTGCAGAGCTGTCTGGAGTGAGTCTGGTTTCTCAGTGCTAGTCAGGAAGTGAGAACATCTAAGACACACATCGGATGCACCTTCTCCTACACAGTGATTCATTTTTCTCACCTCGGAGTTGCTGTGACAAAAGTTGAGGCAAAACATATATACCATGTTTACATTTTACATTCACAGTCAGCGCTGTTTCTGTTCTTTTTGCTCAAAATTCATGAAGATGGTCCTAGCTCCCCAGACACTTAGTCATGCCCTCCCCTGGCTGTCACGGAACTTGCACTACACCTCAGTTAGATGCACAGTCCAAAGGACTGATATACGTAGGAGATGCATGTTGAGTCCCCCCTCCAAGCAGACCCTACGCTCCTTGAAGGCAGGGACTCTCTTCATCTTTACACACTACCATTGACCACCATGTCTTCCGCAAAGCAGGGACTCAGTCAACACTGAGTTAATGCAGGACTGAATGAGGAAACCCCTTATGCTTTTGTCTATGATATTTTCTGCTCTTTTCATACATCTCTGTGTATACACATAATGTTGACATGCTGAGTTTTTCCTTGAAGGTAGTCATTCTACATGTGTCAACTTGTAAAAAAAAAAAAGTAATAAGTATGCTTGGTCCACTCCAGGTGGGGGCTTCACCTCTAAAAGAGGGACTTTTGGCAGTGTTGGAAAATTGGAAACAATGATGTGTGTTTCTTATGGGCGAATGGAAGACCTAGTGTTCTCAGGGGCAGCCACTGGAGATATTTTTATTTGGAAAGATATTCTACTGCTGAAGACGGTGAAGGCTCATGACGGGCCCGTGTTTGCTATGTATGCCCTGGATAAGGTAAGGTCCATTTTCCAGAATTCATTTTCCTCATTAGTTCTCTAAAGTTGTACATTAGTTGTAGGAAGGTCCACACCAAGAGAATCTTCTGTCTAAACACAGTGCCCTCTGAATTGGGGAGGAGTTGTAAGGAACTCCAGTTAAGAGAAGAGAGGGATAACCAATACTTTTAATTTTCTCTTTCACATATAACTATTTCTTTATATGCGATTTCTCTTTACTTCTTTCCATACTAGTTCTTCCTAGCTCTCACTCTTAAGAACTCCTTAAGAATTAGCTCTGGGATAAGTGTAGACACACAGTAGCAGAAGAGACCTGAGAACTATCTCAGCACCTTCTCCCTCCTTTGTGGCACAGTAAGCAGAGACCCAGAAGTACCAATTGTTCCTCCCATCGAAGTGACCAAAAATCATGTGGATGACCAGTTTGTTCCCATGTAGACAGTTTTGGCTTTAACAAGAGTGTTCGAGTGAGGTCTTTTCACCAGCTGTTTTTGGATTCTCCACAGAAACAGAACCAGCAGAATATACTTACACATGTACGTGTACATACACATATATCATGGAGTCATGTACCACTTAATGAGGGGATTCATCCTGAGAAACGGGTCACTACATGGTTTTGTCACTGTTCGGAGTTGTGCTAACATTGAGTGCACTTACTCAAGCCCAGAGGGTTCAGAGACTGCGGTGGTTCTGTGTGCTGCACTTTTATATGACCGGCAGCACAGTAAGTTCATTTACACCAGCATCACCACAAACACATGAGCCACACATTGTACTTCTACATCATGATGTTAACTAGGCGATAGGAGTTTTTCAGCTCTGTTATAATCTTATGGAACCACCATTGTATATGCAGATTGTCATTGAATGAAATGTCATTAGATAGCACATGACTGTACAAAACGGAGATTTATTATGAGGAATTGGCTCATGCCACTATGGAGGCTGAGAAGGCCCACCGTGCCATGTGCAAGCTGTAGAGCCAAGAAAGTCGGTGGTACAATTCAGTCCCAATCCAATGGCCTGAGAACCAGGGGAGCTGGTGCTGTAAATGCCCATCTGAGGGTGGAAAAGCGATGAGGTGTCCCAGCTCAGGGAGACGGGGAAGAAAGGGATGAATTCCTCCTTTTTCTGACGTGTGTTCTAGTCAGGCTTCCTCACTGGGGAAGGCGATCTCTTTACTACATCCACCGATTCAGATGCTGATCTCCAGAAACACCCTTACAGACACACGCAGAAGTATTTAATCTGAGCACTTGTGGCCAGTCAAGTTGACACAAAATTAGCCCTCACACTGCCCATACTTCCACTCAAGCTCATCTTTGTCCTCATCTGTCCAGCCACCCATCTGCCTTACAGTCTTTCTTTATTAAGGTCACACCTTCAGGGCTTTAAAATACTTTCTTCAGTGAATTTGTCAGAAAATATCAATTTTTCATTTTCTGCTCACCTGCTGGGGGTACTGATTCACCTGTGCTCTTTGACCTCCAAACAGTTAAAGTCACTTAATATACCTAAGGCAAGGCTCATATTGCATTTACCTGTTCCCAGGTAAATATGCTGATTCCACTACAGAAGTAGCTCCTTGTTATATGTGCAACTGTATGGTGGTTTTAGTTGTTAAGCTCTGTTGTTCTTTTCTTTAACTAGCAAACTTGTTTTTGGTTAAACTGGAAATGTTAGAAAAGATTAAAGAAGAATGCAAAATTTTTGTAGGCCCAGAAGTTAATGTGATATAATGTGTATAAACTTTTTTTTAAAGATTTTATTTATTTTATTTTGTTTTTAGAGAGGGAAGGGAGGGAGAAAGAGAGAGAAACATCAATGTGTGGTTGCTGGGGGCTGTGGCCTGCAACCCAGGCATGTGCCCTGACTGGGAATCGAACCTGCGATACCTTGGTTTGCAGCCCGCGCTCAATCTACTGAGCTACACCAGCCAGGGCTGTATGAACTTTTTTTATTGTTTGGTAATTTAAGTTGAGAAATTGTGGGAAAAGACAAGGATATCACAGTATAATATATTGCATTTAAATTTAATTTGCGGATTGAATTTTCCTGGGTGCAACATCTATGGTAAGAATAAGAATACTTAATGTAATAAACTTCAAAATATTATTTCCTTGTATACATCATTCAAAGGCAGTAAATTAAAAATTTCTGAGAAAAAAATGAATTACTCAATATTTTTCTAAAAAAAAAAAGACTTTTCTAAGAATAGTTGGTATATATGATAAGTTGCCAGAAAGGAAGACTAGTAAGGCCAATAAATCATAAACTTAGAAGAAGAATAAATATCACTATTCAGTAAAATATATACAATATGTTAAGCTTCTTACTTTCCAGGTTTTGTGAAAATCAATCTGGATTTTAATTACTGTGGAAATTGATGTCTGTCGAACAATTTAGCAGGATGGTTTTGTTATATGAAGTGTCTAATTTATTCTATTAAAATAATGATGTTTTCTTTGAGAAGTAATTATTTAATTTAAAAATATTTAACAGTCATTTACATGTTGATGTTAATACTGATTCATTCTGGAGGAGAATATGAGATCCCAAAACGACCAGACCTTGAGGCTGGTCCTGTTCTGCAGGAAGCCACTCTGTAGTCAGGGCACCGGGCACTGAAACAGCCGTGACCCTGGGCACCAAGAGCTGGGCGTCTGGAGAAAGTGCAGTGGACACAATGAAAACATACTTAATACCGCTTGAGAAGTAGGGGAGAGATGCTTCCAGAAAATGCCATATTATTATTATTATGTGTTGTCAGATTTTTCGGTCTCCTGTACTTGGGAAGAACACACACACAGAGCTGCTTGACCCGAGCGGGACTCCGGTTGGGGTGGGGTGGGTGGCTGGCCACTTTAGGGTGTGTACCATTGTTCCCATGTTCATCTTCACAGGGCTTTGTGACCGGCGGAAAGGACGGAATCGTGGAGCTCTGGGATGATATGTTTGAAAGATGCCTGAAGACTTATGCCATTAAAAGAGCAGCGTTGTCCACTAGCTCTAAAGGTACCACTCCCAAATACGCAGTAGATATTTCTGTTTGCAGGGATGGAGACAACAGTACTGATGTACTTGGAAAAACACGATCCAACCAATTCTCTTTCTTCCACATTTGGAGCTCTAGGTCCCTGGTAAAAATGTAAAGGAGGACTAATACCTAGTGTTTTGGAACTATAAAAACAGTTTATATAATAGCCAGTCTTTTTATTTAGTGTTTATTAACTACATTTTCCCCCTCAGGCTTGCTTTTGGAGGATAACCCTTCGATTCGTGCCATCACTCTGGGGCATGGACATATCCTGGTGGGCACCAAAAATGGAGAGATCCTGGAAATTGACAAGAGCGGCCCAATGACACTGCTCGTTCAGGTACTGTGCTTGTGCATGTTCGAAACCACCACTCACCGCAGGGCCAGGCCTGGGCTGAGGAAGCGTTCATTCTCTGCTTGTACAAGTATTAATTACCTCTCGCTATGTAGCAAATTGCCACAAACAGTAGCTTTTAAAACATCTCACATTTATTATAATTTCCGTGGGTCAGGAGTTTGAGTGTGGCTTAGCTGGGTCTCTACTTAAGGTTCCGCAAGGCTGCAGTCAGAGTCAGGGCTGCAGTCTCCACTGAGGCTCAGCTGAGGAAGCATCTTCCTGCAGGATCACTCAGGTTGTTGGCAGTATTCAGCTCCTTGTGGCAGTAGGACTGTTGACTGTTGGCCAGAGGCCACCTTCAGTTTTCAGATGCTGCGGATAGGTCCTTGCACCATGGGGTTCCCCACCACAGCCCCTCACTTCCTCAAAGCCAGCAAGGGAGAGAAAATAGGCACTGGAGTCATATGTAACATAATCATATCATCATATACATGTAATCATGAACATCCATCACCTTTACCTTATTTCTTTGATTAAAAACAAGCCACAGGTCATGCTATACTCAAAGGGAGGTGAGCACACCAGAGCGTGAAAATCAGGGGCATCATGAGGGTCACCTCAAGAGTCTTCCCATCACAGGCTACCCTCTGGCCACCAATAATTCATATTGCTGCCTATTCATGTTCAAAATGCATTCCCTCTTCCCAAGGGCTCCAAGGGCCTTATCCCATGACTCTATCTGCTCCAAATCCATAATCTGATCATCAAAGTCAAGTCCAGTGTGCCTAAGGCCCCTTAGGTGTATTTTCTCTCAGTCTGTCCATCTGCAAAACTAACAAGTTCTCTGCTCTGCACACCCCAAACATACAAGCACCTCTTTAGATTTTGTGCCTCACTTTAGCCTCAGCCTTGATTCACAGAAACACATTATATTCTCCTGACCCTCCCTCTGCCCTCAAGAATAACGTTCAGGTACAAATAAGATTAAAATAAATATCAATAAATCCTCAAAGATCAAAGAAATGATACAGCCTCACCTAAGGGAGTGGTGGTTTGTGGAGGTGAGTGGGTAAGTTAGTAGATGGACGAGGCACAGGACGGTGAGGGTGTGTATTCAGAGGGTGCAGTGAAGGAAGGAGCACTGATTACGTGAGCTTCAGGACTTCCGTGGGTCCAATAAAAGGACTTCTTCCCCGAACTGACTCGTGCCTGTGGGCCCGCTTTACTAGGGACGCCTCCTCAAATCCCAGTGGGAGGGGTCCTCTCACTGATGTCTGCACCCAGGTCATGGCTCAGAACAAACTCGGTAGGCTTCAGAAGAGCCTGTGCCCAAGTCCTACTCTGGATGTCCTGGAGAATCTTAGGAAAAAATTCTGTGGTAAAAACAAACCTCAGAAGCTGTGTCGCCAACGGCACCAGGCAGCCAGGACCGAGGACTGTCCTGAGAGGTGTCCCCGAGGCAGCACTTTTCTCCTCTCCGGCTGCTTGCACTTGCGTTATTTCCTGCCAGACTGATTTCTCTTTCTTTCTTTCTGGCCATAGTATCTTATTTAATTTAATCGAAAAGCAAGTGTTTGTTTCAACTTAAACAACTTAAAGTCTTTTTAATTCGTAATTGATTTTTTTTAGTTTAGTATTTTTTAAGTATATATTTTATTCATTTATTTTTAGAGAGAGGGGAAGGGAGGGAGAGAAACATCAATGTGTGGTTGCCTCTCATGCACCCCATACTGGGGACCTGGCCCACAACCCAGGCACGTGCCCTCACTGGGAATTGAACCGGTGACCCCTTGGTTCGCAAGCCAGCACTCAATCTACTGAACCACACCAGCCAGGGCCATAATTGATTTTTTAAATGTCCATCTGTTTGAGACTTTAAATTGTTTTCATACATGCTATATTGCTAAATATTTTGTAAGATTTATACCATGATGTGATTTAAACAGTACTGTAAGATTTAAACTCTAAGATTTCTAACTTTAAACTCTAAGTATTATGTTATAGTTGTTTAAATGTTTTAAACTTGACAATAAAGTGTTTTTACTTTTTTGTTCTCTATAGTTCTGTTCTTATATTCTTTTCTATTTTTCTAATAGTACAAGTAACCACAGGTACCATTTACTGAGCACCTACTATGTGTCAGGCAGTACTGTTGTAAAGAATCTCTCTCATCTCCATAGCGGACACACTCTTGAATTTTTTTTTTTTTTTTTTTTTTTTGATGAGGGACCCAAAGCCCAGTAAATTGCCCTCCACCTCATGCTAAGAACCGCAGAGTTGGGATTCAAACCAAGGTTTGTCAGGCACTAGAGCCCTTTCTTTTTCCTCACACCTGCCTGTTCTCTGAATGCCTCAGCGTGGAGACGCAGGAGCGCAGTGCAGAAGGCGTGGCCTCCTGAGCTGCGTGACTGGTGGACCATCTTCTCTCCTTACCTGCGCACCGTTTTCGTTTTCCTCAGCATCTCTTCCCTCTTCTAGTCTGTGGTGCACTTGCTGTTCCCTCCTAGGTAGAGCTCAGAAGTTGGAGTCAGTCAGTGTGTGTTGGGCTCCTACTGTGCACAGTGGGCAAGGCCTCCTGTTTGTGGGCTCGCTGCCCTGTTCAGAGAGAAAACGGACCCAAGGGAAACTGTGGGGCAGCAGGGGCATGTGATTAAGACCCTCGGCTGTCCTGCTGTGGAAAGATACCAGGATAACTTTTCCAGGCTCAGCAGCATGGCCCTCCAATATAACCTGGAATACATTGCTTATTTTTTAAGAGAGGAAAGCTAGGTTGGGGAAAGGGAGGGGACAGGAAGTGATTTCTGATCGTTTCCATTGTGTGTGCTCAGAATATGATCAGCTCAGTTGTGCAGCTGTCTATTATCATCAGCTTTATGGGGGTAGAGTAGGAAAGCAAGATCCCAAATTCATTTCCTTGTGCCACTGAAGATACTCCCAGCCTGCCTTGTACACTGTCTCATCCTATGTTATAGGGGAATTGCTACAATCAGATTAAGGAAATACAAATTTTAAATCAATAAATTAAGCAGTGGTTTGAAAGGGTCGCAGAGCCCCACAACCCTGTCCTCCAGCAAAATGAGCAGAGGGACTTGGTTGGTAGAAGAGCTCTGAGCAGCCTGGGTCTCGGGGACAGTGGGGGCTGATGCCTGACCCACCCTCTGACTGTGGTCTGGAGGGTAGGAGGCTTCTGAAGGGAAGAGAACTGGGGATACCGGTGCTCCAAATCCAATTAATTTAAAAGCAACATTGAAGGCCTGCAGCCCTTCTCAGATATTCGAATGTCACCTGTGCTTGGAACTTTGTGTCTTCTGCCAAATTACTGTTTTGCTCAAACAGCTTCCCAGTTAAACCGCAGTCATCCAATTTCTCTTTGGAAAGCCACCTGTTCCCCAAAGCATTCCAACTACAGACACCTTTCAGATGCCTGTGCACGGTCTTCCTTTTCACTTCATTGAGCAAAGCCTTTTTATAATTAGCCACTAAAAGTAGAAACTTGGCAAACAGTCTGGTCTTTTTTATTGCTCTGTGCACTGATCTGCTCTTTCCACTGCTTTATTGAGTGATAAATTATAGGGATCGGATTTGTTTTCTCTGTAGTTGTTCATTTACAAATACTGTTTTATCTCAGTTATTCTAAAACAGTTAAATGTGTTTGCGATTAAGATACAGATAGGTGTGTGGAATTGGTCCACTGACTATTGAGCACCTTTCAGTTTCCCAATGTTCATTGGATAGACCAATTCGCGAACAAATGCTGCGCCCAGGACACTTTTAGAATATGGTTTTATTGAAGGAAGTGGTTTGTGTCTTTGTACTAATCTGTTTTTCAAGGAGATCCATGTATACTGTGTTTATGTGATGTCAAACAACAGATAAAATGAAGGCACCCTTCGTTATTCACTGGATGTTTCTAAATGAGAAGATGTTTGACATCCTATAAAACAAAAATTATAAGTGGTGAGTCTGTATTTTGCTTCCCAAATGATTGCTTTAGCATCATGTCAGGGTAGCTTTAGATTCAAGTTCAAATGAAAAACTTTTTCACTGCAATCATTTTGGCCCAATGAAGCTGTAATTGTGCTCTTTCATATTTGAACCTGTTTGGGAAACTCTCAGTCTGAATAAGCAGCACAAGGCTGCCGAAGAGCAAGCCAGGAAGCATGGACCGAGTTGATGGTGTCCTGTTTCTGCCCCACAGGGACACATGGAGGGAGAAGTGTGGGGGCTGGCAGCTCACCCTCTCCTGCCCATCTGTGCAACAGTGAGCGATGATAAAACCCTTCGCATCTGGGAATTATCCTCCCAGCACCGTATGCTGGCAGTACGGAAACTCAAAAAAGGTACATGACATCACCTTATACATCTGTAGAAGTACTTCCAAACAACAGAATGGGTTGGATTCATTCGTTTGTTCAACTGATAGTTACTGACAGTGCCGCTTGCATGCCCCCACATGTGTCAGGCAGTGGGGGTTCTCTACAGTCACATGGCAGCACAGGCAGAATTACTCCAGGAGGCTGGCCTGCTCTGTGGGTGCCAGTTCTGTTACTCACTTGCTTTTCCTTGCACTTCACAGACATTTGCCACCTGGGGGCAATATGTCCTTCCTCTTCTCATCAAGGGCTGTGTGCATCAGTTGAAATACATCAGCTTGTAAAGAATGCTATTTAACTATATGTCTCAGTCTCCAGGGCTGATTTTATTACTGAAAAACAAAAATCATTTATGCAAAAAAATAATCCTTAATACCAAGAAATGAGTAAATGTGTATTGAACACACATATGGACTAGAACTAAGAGGTATACCAAGTACACATTCAGCAAAGATTTACTGAGTAGCTTCTACATGTCAGGTACTGGGGATCCCAAGATGAATGGGCATCAGAGATGGACAAGATTTGAACAGAGTCCCAGCAACAGATGGTCCATTCAAACTGGGTAATTTGAGGAGCATCTAAAAACAAGACTGTTCGTAAAGGGGTGGGGGAGAGTTGAGGAATGACGAGGGATAGTGCAGCACCATTAGCTGTTTGCACCTGGGTACCAGTACCAGCCCTGGGCCTGCAGGGGCAAGAGGAGGGAGTGACTGCAGGGCACTTAAAATGAGAGCGGTGTGAGATGGCTGTCTGAGAGCAGCTGTGACCATCAGCCCAGAAACTCACCCACATGCAGTGACCTCGCAGTGAGGCAGCTGGGGAATCCTTCCTCTCTCCCTCCCTCCCTGCCTGCCTCGTCTCCTGCCCGCATCCGCTTGGCCAAACTCAATCAGAAGCCAGAGGGCAGGTAGGCCCGTTGATGCCATCCACACCGGCCAGCTCCAGGCACTGAAGAGGGTGCAGAGTGGATGTGCAGAGACAAACCAAAGATATCTGGCACAAACAGGGTACTGTGGAGGCTTTGAGGAAGGCCTGCTGCCAGGGTTGGCTTCCTCATCGAAGAACCACGAGAGTTGAGGCCCAAAGGATTTGTGGAAGTTTGTAAGTCAGGAAAGGATGACATTGGGGTCTAGCGCTGAAGTATTTGTATTGGGTAGTTCTATAAGCCGAGAGGCATGGGACGTGCATTCTGGGATAAAATAAAGGCATCAGGAGAGTGGTAACAATAATGATGGTGGCTAACATTGCTGAGCCAGTGACACCAGCACTTGGCATTTGGTCTTCATGGGAACCCAGTGAATAAGGCTGTATTGTTACCACTTACACATGAGGAAACTGAGGCATGGAGAACGTAAGTCACTTGCTGAAAGTCTCACAGCTTGTGATGGCACTGAATTCAAAAAGAGCATGCCTGTGGCCACTGCGTGATGCTGTCCCCTTCTACCGTATTGCCTCTCTTTACACTGAACTTCTGGGCCTTTGTAAGTGGAAACTCAAGCCCAGGTTCAAGTCCAAAGCCCATGTTCTTAACTGCCACAGATCAAATCATTTAGCCACTAACTCATAGTGGGGACATGATAGACCATATTGTCCTCATGGTGAATGTTTCGAATATCAGACAAGTGGACTTTATTCACTAGTTGGAAATCAGTTCAAAAGAACTACTAAGTTATGTTAGACAAGATGACCCTTCACCCCAGTTTACAGCCGTTCTCCTGGTGTAATTATTAATAGCTCCCCCTTTCACTCCCAGAAGTGATCTGGTTTGTACTATATGTTATATGGTTAAGCTAATCTAGATGATCTCCTCAAGGGCAGGGTCATTTTCTGCTCTTTCAGCGCTAGCTAAATAGCTGTTTAAGTGAAGGAAGAAGATATAGTTAGGGGAACCAGTGTGAAGCTCTTGGTGCAGGCATGGTTTTCAGCACACAGTGAATGGTGACTGAGGAGCGTGTATGGAAGCTCAGCAGAGAGTGCCTTAGCACCGGGTGGCATGGCTGCCCCATCCCTGACACTGTGCTTACAAAGTCTCCGAAATAAGTGGGGGGCATACTCTTAGGATTCCTATTGAACCTGCCCCCACAGAGCCCATACTCCTCATTAGAAGTGTTTCCCTGTGAGCCTACAAAGCAGTGGAAAACATCGCTCATGTAGCAGTGTCAGCCCATGATTAGTTTTACAGACACCTCTGGAAAGAATGCTGTCCGTATCCTATTCTTCTCACAATAGAAGAGGCATGAACAAAATCCTTCACCTCTAGAATTATGCATTGTGACCCATGGATCAGAGAATTGAACAATAAGGTTCTCTAAAGCAACTTCCACATGTAAGGCATGATATAAAAAATAGGTTCTAAAAATTCTGCTATAGAACCTCTGTTTTTAAGTATCACCTCTTTTCTTGGGAGCAAATATACGGGTTATAGTAATCCTGGTTTGAAAACCCCAGGCATGCAGATACCAAGAAATGAATGGATACCCTTGAAGAAACTGAAAATGTGTTTTTAACATTATGTTCATTGTCCTTGAGTTTGGAGGGAAGAGATGTCTTAAGTCATGGCGTTTTAGTCCTTCTCACGAGTAGTGTTAAAGACAGTCGCATGTGCATGTGCAAGCGCAGACACAGATGTCTCCAGCTCTTCGCCGGTTTGCCTGACAGGAAAGCCGTGGGTAAGGAGTGCCTTCTGTGGATTCTCTCGCAGGTGGAAGATGCTGTGCCTTCTCCCCTGACGGGAAAGCCTTGGCAGTCGGCTTGAATGATGGGAGTTTCCTGGTTGTAAATGCTGACACTGTTGAAGACATGGTCTCCTTCCATCACAGAAAAGAAATGATCTCTGACATTAAATTTTCCAAAGGTAAAGATGACAGCCAAAACTTAAAAAAATATATTGGGACAAAAAGTTACAATAGTGGACTGTTTTCATTATTTCTTTGACCTTTCCCCACTTAAACATGCTAAGTTCCTGGAAGTCAAATCTTCTGTGAAATGCTTTGATATTAACTGCACCTTTTTCTATACAGACACTGGGAAATACCTTGCTGTGGCATCCCACGACAACTTTGTGGATATTTATAATGTACTTACAAGCAAAAGGGTTGGCATCTGTAAAGGTGCGTCCAGTTACATTACACATATCGACTGGGACTCTCGAGGTAAAGTATATTGTGGCTTTTAAAATATGATTCTTGTTTTTTAAAAAAGTCAGTGTTCATCTATATATTGTTTCTAGAGAGGATGGCAAATGAGTTTTAGAGAAAAGCAGAGGGGGGCACCCCACAATAAAATAAAAGACTAATTTTGTAACCCAGAAGTAACTGCTGTTAACATTTTGAGTACTTTTCATTATTATGAGTATTATTAATTCAAGCCATTGAGTTTTAAGACAGTTGAAGACATACAATGCTTTCTGTTGCCATAGCAAGCCACCACCGCCCCTTTGAGTTCAGCACCCTGTGTCCTTGCCTGGGCCTCCTCCCTTTCCCTGTTCCCTTTTCCCACAGATGCTCTATCCCCGGGACAACTGCCCAAAAGGCCTCATGCAATTTTCATCCTCTAAAAGAGGTGGGAAGTTATATTCAGCTTACTTCAGGTTTCTCTGCTCTCCAAAACCCCCAGCCTGCTCACTGCTTCCCCTAAGTCATGCCCACAGCCACCATGGGAATATGTCTGTTTATTTATTTAACAAGTCTAGCTTCTGCCATGTGCAAAGGCTTAAGCCAGAAAACGTGGAGGATCCAGAAGTGTGATACATGGTTCCTCCACTCCTCAGAGTTTATAATTTAGTGAGGAGGGAGACGTACTAGTGCCTGAATAATACAAGAGCACAGACTGACTAAGGTATGGGAGTAAGACATGGTGAGTCAGAGGAAGTGGAGAGCCAGGCCGGGAACGGGCAGGCAGGCAGGTGAGCAGCAAGCAGTGAAGGGGAAGCATCCGTGCTGCAATTTAGGGCACCTTTGAATCCTCTCCTGGGAAAAGGTGGCTGGTGGAGAGGGCAGAGTCCCACCTTTCAGAAGATGTTGAATCCACTGTGGTGGAATAGCACCAAGCCCAATGGTGTGCTATGAGGAAGAGCTCCCAGGAGAATCCATGGAGTCTCCATAGAAGGAGTGGCCTTTGGGACAGATCTTGAGGGATGAGCAGAAATTCACCCAGATGGCAAAGTCTAGGATGAGCCTTCTAGGCTCAGAAGAAACATGGTGTCCCAAGGCATGGGGGAGGGAAAAACAAGGGCGATTAAGACATAATGGGTAATGCTGAGTGGCTGAGGGTATGACGGGAGGCGAATGTGCTGAGACAGACTGAGACTAGATGTGGAGGAAGTTGGACATTGAACTTTATCCTATAGTCATTAAGTAACCCTAAGAGGCTTAGGTGGGGGCATTTTCTACTATCTTGTGGAGGGTGAGTGAACTCAGAGGTGGGAAGTAAAATAAACCAGAAGAAAGAGGTGATAAGGGCCTCGACCAAAAAGAGGTTATTCCAGAGATGCCAGAATATTTTATTTCAAGTATTTCTTGAAGCAGTAACCATAAACTTCTGCCAAGACAGGCATTTAGCTGTAACTGCATTTGCTGCACTGGAACGTGGACTTTATGTAAGCTTTACAACCTGTAGGCATTTTCTACACTGAAGCACAGAGGAGGAAAGAATGCCATTTTTTGTAAGAGGTGCAAGTCCCAACAGGGCAAAAGGAAATCAGATAAGTCCCTCTCACTTACGTGTCAGGGCCACTCTGGACATGGTGCCTGAGGGCTTAGGCTGGCATTTGTGACTGGGCAGGACACTGGCCGCCTGAGGACACCAGCCACCTGACAGTCATCTAAGAACCAGTGAGGCCAAGCGGGAAGATGGGAGCAGCCACTTCTCAACCCCTTCTTTGATATTCTTGGCTTTATTGTCTGGAGGGTGAGGGGAAAGGCTGTGATTTTTTCCTCTTTACTCTTTGGCTAGCATGCCTAGTTATGCCTTCTTGCAAGAAAGATTTAGAGCAATCAGCACCAGTCTTAGCATACATAAACTAGAGTATGGTGAATTTTATTTAAAATTCACTACACCCACACACAATACCTGACACAGCACGTAAAATCCCACCACTCCAATGACCATCGGGAGATTAAAACCAATTTATTATGTACATGTTAGGGAATGAGGGGCAAAGAGAAAATGGAACATAGGGGAAACAAGTTTTGATCAGGAAGATTTCTTTAAAATTATGTTTAATTGTGATAAAATATGCATAATGCAAAAATTCCCATCTTAATTTTTTTCATTTTATTTTTTGTTATAGTTTGTATTCACCATTGTTTTGTTTTAGTTTTAGGTGTACAGCATCGTGTTAGGCAATCACATACTTTACAAATTGATTTCCTGATATTTCCAGTACCTACCTGGCACCATAGTTATTACAATATTATTGCCTATATTTCCGATGCCCTACTTTATGTCCCCATGGCTGTTGCTCAAAATGTAAATAGGAGTAAATCCCAGATGGAGAGAGCGAGATCTTGGCCGAGATCCATGGTTGTCACCATGGCAGGGCCTGGGCAAAGGTCTGTGTAAAGGCCCTCAAAGTGGAGCCATCACTTTTGCAGAGAGAAGCAAACCTCACGGTTTCCAAGTTCTGCCCAAAGCCGGTGTCTGGTCCAGCTGCCATTCAGGATGACAGAAATGGCACTGAGAGTTAGGATGTCAAGGTCTTGGAAAAGCCACCTTGCCTCTCCTCCTAAGTGGTCCCTTTGTCAGATGAGAGGATTAGACCCAATGGTCTCTAGGACTGAGATAACAGAATACTTTTGATTTGGGGGCAGGAGTCACACCATCTGGAGAATAACAGCATCTGGAGAATAACAGCAGTGCACCAGCCCACTCACAGGGCTTCCCTGGTTTGTCTCCAGTTTCACTGCCATGAGGTGTGTCACGTAGATATTCCTAAATTTCTGATCCTGGAGTTCCACAAACTCCAGACCTTGAGAATGAGCCAGGCTGCCTCAAGAGCAGCCTAGCTTTTCACAGCAGAGCCTCGGAGGTCTGCAAAGGGTGGAGGGCAGGATTTAGGAGCAGGGATCTGCTTCATTTCCTGACCTGCTCAAACATAGTGAACACATTTGCAGGAGCCAGCTGGCTCCTCAGGGACTGGGAGTGGCCCAGTCCTCAGCCTTGGCAGCCTTTCGTGTCCATGGCAACCACAGGTCCTAGGAAAACCAAAAAGTGCATCGGGCCTTTGCAGAAGCAACAGCTACCCCTGAAATGAAGGCTCCTACACAGAATGTGTGAGAAAGAAAACTATATATGGAGAGAGATAAATTATGGAAGGATGTTTTCTGTCTGTTATTAGTTCATTTCTAGAAATATCAGGACTATAAGATCGTTTAACAAGTAACATTTTAACCTGTAATAGGACATCTCATTCCCATTTTCATTGCCAGTGGCCCAATGTGTTTGGTACATTTAATACCAATTTTAGAATTGTTTTAACTTGTAAATTATATAGCAGCTGGGATGATGTGTGAATCGTCCTGTGGGCTATAAAGCTCTATGCACCTGCAAGCTGCATGATTTACTACTGTACCTGCTCAGAAATGAGGGCGTCTATCTGTGTCAGCTTCCTTGTTCTCGGTGAGCAGACATTTCTAGTGAATAAAAATGTGAGGATTCTGAAAGAATAGGGTTACTATTATTCAGGGGTGAATTATATATACCTGGATTATACAGACATTTGTTTCGCTCTTTGTCTCTACTCCTGTCCTCAGAATATTTCAGTAGTTATATATTACACAGCAGCAGGCAGCGGGGGAAAAGTGGTGACCTAAATATTTCCTCTATGCCTTAAAAAAAGACCTGCAATAACAGCAGTAAAGAAAATTTGGGAGGGGGTGGGGGGGACACACACCCATAATTCCACTTTCTTAACACAAGAATGGTTGGTTTTTTAAAAAATTTCTTCACATCCTTGGTTGCAAGGAACAGAAACCAATTCACTCCAGCTTAAATTAGAAAATAATAATAATACAGGATGAGTTTATGAAAAGATGTAGCCATCTCTCATAGACTCCACTGGAAACAGGAAGCAACATCTCTGAGGAACTGGCTTCAGGAATGAACTGGAAAACGGCCAGAAACTGAGCAGGCAGCTCCTCTCCCCTCCCTTTCTGCTCTGCGGCAGCGGGTTCCAGCACCCCTGCTCGCTGGTGTCTGCGTTTGGCCCCTCGATCTGCACAGGCAGGCTTTCCTCATCATCTGCATGCGGCCCGCTCTCTGTTGCCACAAAATGCCACCCTCCGTCCCAAAATTCACATCTAATCTCAGCACATCTAATCTCACCCGCTGCTTCACCTTCCCGATCCCAGTTTCCCTGAAGAGAGAATTTGACTGTGTAGCCCCGTCTCTGGGTCATGTGGAGGGCAGTTCTGGGGGGGGGGGAGGCACGTCAGCTCAGGAAGTCCCCACAGGTGTCTGTGGCTCTGCAAAGCCCTTCTGGTACTGCTCTCTTGTGTTTAGACTCTGTAATAGTCTTGCAATCATAAAGTACTTCACTGAGCTATTTTAAAAGCTTTTGGTTTGTTTTTCTAAGTATGACCTTTGAAATTGGTATAAATGCACTTGTTAGGATTATCTGAGAATTAGAATCCTTTGAGTTCTGTTAGTGTCTCATGGCTAAAAATCTTCTAAAATTAGCCATATTCAAAGAATGTTTTTTATTGAATCCGCCAGTCCTTTTCCACATCCGTTATTTGCAATCACTCTTGAGATCTATTTAGTTCATTGAAAAATATCAGTTACTCATTTTCTTATAATGCTCAGTAGCCAAAGCTAATTTAATTCCCCTTCTTTTCTCATTTGTTTATGTATGCTTGGCCATAAGGTCAGGAAAATGTGCCCATTTCATTGGAAACATTTTTTAAATTCACCTGATTCACACAACCAAGGCAGATTCACACAACCAAAGCAAAACCTCCTCCTCACTATGTTATAACTCAGCAAAGGACAGATGATTAATAGTTTTCAATAATTGAACAAGAGAACCTTTTTTTTTTATTAGTCACTTAGAAATAGACCTCCAACTCTGAAGGTTAGCCAAGCTAGATTTCAGACCTGGGTGGATCCATTTAATCATAGAGAGCATGCTGTAAACCACACGAAGTTCTTACTTTGATGTTATTTTTCCAAGGAGGACATTTCAAGACTACTAGATGTAAATAGTTATGGAAAAATGGGAGGAGATAAAATATGTGAGTGTGTGCAGGTGAAATATTAGGGTACCTGAGATCCGCGTCAGTCTGGGGCGAGGGAGGGCGGTGCGCTGGAAACCATTGAAGCGGGACGCTGGGCACGTGGAGGTGCTTCACACTGTTCTTCCACGTATGTTTGCAATTTTTCATAATTAAAAAATGCTGAAAAAATACTAGAAAGAATTTCTTTTGAGTCATTTAAATTTCAAGCCATAAAGGATTATTGACATGGTTGGAGGAGAATTAGGAAATCTTATCCTTTTCCACATTAATCAAAATGAACCCAAGATTATAATTTTACATCACACTGAAAGACTGTTTTTGCTCAGCATTTTGTTTTGGGGAAGTCTTGGATTTCTCTATGTATTTGCAAGCAAGGTGGGAGAGGGGTGAGAAATAAGCATTTATAGTTTGTTTTGTGTATTATCTTCCTGTCTCTAAGGTTTAAAGGGCAAATTTAAAATTTAGACCCGAGGAAATGTGAATGTTTGCAACAGGGTTCTCGCTTCTGATGCCATAGTTCTTGCCAGAGCAGTCTGCTTTTGCTATGTGCTAGGAGGCAACTGGGGAAAACAGCAACAGACAGATTTTGTCAGGCTTTGGAAAAACAGCCACTTTCCATGCAGCGGAGTCAAATGTGATTCTTCTATTGAAGGGGGGTCAAGGGCAGACTTTATGAGGTCCATATTTAAAAAAATCATAGTTTTGGGATTTGTACCAGGCCATGAAATTGCCTTTACATGTACTTCTGATTAATTCACCATTTATTTACCCAGTTTATGAAACTTTGACTAAAATGAATTAAAATAGTTGTAGCCATGCTTATCACTTTATAATTAAAAAATGCAGAGTTTAATTGTCTCTCTACTTCATTCTATCATAACAGGAAAATTATTACAAGTTAACACGGGTGCCAAAGAACAGCTGTTTTTTGAAGCTCCAAGAGGCAAACGGCATATAATAAGACCTTCAGAGGTAACAGTCATACATAGAGCTTTAAAAATGCATTTCATGAATATTTAACGTGCATTTTAAACAACCTATCAATTTTTGTTCACTAATATATGGGTAATATTTTTAATAAAACGTATCAATTTTTATCCACTAAAGGTACATGTAGTGAACCTTTAAGCTTCATTGTTTCTTAAATCTGGTTTCTAGTTTTCTGCCTCCTGGGAATTTATGGGTTTACTGTGTCAGGGATGGAGCAACATGCAGTTCACGTTCTGCCTCGCTCTGTGCCTGATGAAAATGACTAAGCTAACAATTTATATGCTTTTGTTTCATTCAGTGTGTTGCTTTGTGCAAAGCTTCTTATGAACATAAATTTTTGAGACATACTTTCTCAGTGTTTACTATTTGTAATAATGAGCAATATTTTCTGCAACAGTAAGATAAATGATCTTTCAGAGCAAAAACTGTCCACAACCTGACTGTCCTAATCTATCACACTTTCTTCTTCCTGTTTTCTTCATGTCCTTAGTCACATAACATTTTTAACTGTTAAAATCAAAGCCTAGATAAAAATTTTGAATCCATGAACAAACTACCTCCTTCCTGAGAGCTCAGCTGCACAGCACTTCCATATAATGACCCTGGTGGCCAGAAGGTCACTGCCTGACCCAGGTCTAAGAATGTCCTCTTGTCCCAGGAGACAGCATGACTCATTTATTTACAATGTGACCTTCGATGAAAGACCAGGAAATATTCGCTTCCTTTGAGGGAAAGTGGGTAAAAGTACACAGCTGAGGGACAAGCGTGTGCCTCTCTCCTCAGGTTGCCAGTAACATAAACCATCGCAGCGTGGTAAAGTGCTCCCAGGGATGTTTGGGCACACTCACACTTGTGTTTGCACTGTTTCTGAAGGAGCTACATGTTCAGTATTTAGGGAACACTGTTGTTGTGGAGGATGGCATTGTATTAATGGAAATTGTTTACTGATCCCCTCAGTTCCAACTTGTTTATCTCTGGTCAGTCACCATTTGAACTTTAAAAAAATAAGTTTATTGGGGTAACATTAGTTAATATCATTATGTGGGTTTCAGGTGTATAGCTCTATAATACATCATCTGTATATTGCATTGTGGGTTCACTACCCAAAGGCTAGTCAGACTTCCTCTGTTGTCATATATTTCACCCCCTTAGCTTTCTCCTTCCTCCCTTCACCCCTTTCCCTCTGGTAACCACCATACTGTGTTCTGTGTTGATGAGTTTGTTGTGTTCATTTGTTTGTTGCTTTTTGTTTTATATCCTGCATATGAGTGAAATCCTATGGTTCTTGTCCTTTTCTGTCTGACTTATTTCACTTAGCATGATACTTTCCACTTCCATTTGCATTGTCCCATACAGGGAAACATTTATAGCCTTGAGTAAGGGATGTTTTTAGTTATGTCATTCGTTCACTGACCATCTGTCAACTGTGCCGGGCACTTCACACACCTGTGTTTTAATTTTCACAACAGCCATGTGTGATAGTTGTCGGTCCCATTTTGTGTACAGGGAGATAAAGACCCCGAAAGAGTGAGTAGGAGGACCATGGGGCTGTCGTCCCAGTCCAGAGGGCCCTGTGTGTGGCTCTTCCTGGATTTCTCCTGTGTATCTAAGCATCGTTTTTGCATCACTTCCCCTGTACTTCCCCACCCTGTTCCAGAGCCCCAGAGTAAGTATACTAAAATAAAGTGCAGTTTAACCAAACGATGGGGGGCAACTTGAGACAGATGAGCAGTTACCACATAAAAGAATGCACGTAAGAGAGAAGTTCATGTTATGAGCCACCCTGAAATGCCAGGCTCTGGCTCTGAAGAGCTCATTGTCACTCTGGCTGCACACTTGTTATTTCAGAGGCTGATCTCTGGTGCGGCTGGGGGTGCAGTGTGTGTGTGGGGGGTCCCTCCAGCTGATGTGCCCTCAGCCTGGCATCCCTGGCATTGCTGTTCCTAAGAGCACCCAAGGGGCACCTCATCGTGGGCCTCACAGATATTGTCAGGCCCTTCAACTACGTCTGAAGGATTTTGAAAATTTCCTTTAAAAAACATTTTTTAAAAGAAACAGCCACAGTACAACTAATACAAAGCTTACTCAGCAAATTGCTCAATATGACAAATATGAAAATGTCCATTTAAATCCACCTGATGCAGCGTGGTGCAGTGGACGCAGCTGTGTCCCAGGAGGCCAAGTCTCTGGAACTCGACTGCCCCTCCGCTTCCCAAGCGTGGGGTGACTGTGACTAGCTTCCCTGTGGGCTTCCACAGTTGCCTCCTCCTCCCAAAGATGATGATGGAGAAAATAATGACACACCTGCCTGAGGCAGGGTGCTAAGACCCCCTGAGAACTCTCCTTCCATCCAAGTTCCAGGGTTGGAACAAGTTTATTTACCCCTTTTGGGTTTTGTGGGTTAGAGGGATCTTAATGTTCTATGTTAAATGTAGTTTCCCACGAATTCAACGTTTGCTTCCCCTGCGAGTCCAGTCTCCAGTTCTGACCATGGGCATTCTGTTGGGGTGGCCACACGGTGGGCAACACCAGCTCACCCCCCTTTCCTGCCCAGATAATGAGGCTGGGAAAGGGGACACCCAGGGCGGGGTCTTGGAAACAGAATCGGAAACTGGCAGGGAGTCGGTGGCCCAGGGTGGGTCCCTGCTTCTCTTCCTGTGGAGGCCAGTTCAGGGCGTGGTAAGAGGTGAGGGGACTCCACGACCCCTCAGTCTGGCTCAGTCTGAGGCACCCCGAGTCCCTGGGCCAGTGCAGGTTTGGGTGCCATTCCTGTGTGTGTCCAGGAGAAACACAGAGCATTAAATCAGGACCAACTTGAGTGATGAAAATGTGAATAGCACCACCCCTCACGACTAAAATACCAGCTGTATCTTTATCTTGTCGTTTCTTTTCTAAGCAGTGACAGCAGGCAGAAAGCACAGAGTTGGAAGCGAGGCGCTTTAGCAACCTGCACGGCAGTTTCCAGATCCAAAGGGAGTGGTCTGGCCTTTAATTTTAGCTACAATTTCTAATGATATTTATACTCTTTTGAACAGTCACTTGAAGTGCTTATCCAAAGAAACTCTACTAAGAAAATCAATGCAGAGTTTAATTGTCTCTCTACTTCATTCTATTGTAACAGACCTGAATGACAATGAGATGGAATCCCCTAGGAGGGGATAACACTGTTGTAGTTATCGTTTATTATTGTTTTTATTTTTAAAGGAAGTCTCACTTTCATCAGGACTTAAGCTGTACAAATGCCAAATCCTCTATCCGTGAATTTTAGACGAAACAGTTTTAAAGGATAAAATGTATATTCACGGCAATATGAACAGCTCTTCAGATTTTTAAGATAGTCCCTGTACTGCATAGAGAATATTAAGCTAGCTACAGAATCTCATTATTTTTTCCTCCAAAGAAACATTCCTTTAAAAAGTTATGTCTTCTAACTTTTTAAAATAGTTTACTGAATGATCAGCCTCATTGATGAATGTAGCTCAGTGGTGTCACCTGGGAACAAATGCCCAAGGGACATTTGGGGTGTCTGAGAACAAGCTGGGGAAGGGGGCTACTGGCATCCAGGGGGTGGAGGACAAGGGTGCTTCTAAGCATGTCACCGTGCACAGGATGACCCTGGCAACAGAGAGTTATGCAGCCTAAAATGCTTACAGTGCTGACTCTGAGAAACCCTGATCTAGTTTACGGCTCATGCAGTGATAAACATCCGGGTAAGCACTAAAAAACTTCATTGCTGCATTTCCACACTTCCAAAATGTTCATCCGATCTGGAGAAGAATATATGGATATTTTACTGCAGTGTTGGTTTATCAAGACAATACATATACCAGTTTACAAAGCAATGTAGGCCCTGGCCAGGTGGTTGAGCACTGTCCCATAAACAGAAAGATCAGAGATTTGATTCCCAGTCACAGCGTGTGCCTGGGTTGTGGGTTTGGTCCTCGGTCAGGGCACATACGAGAGGCAGCTGATCAGTGTTTCTCTCCCTCCCTCCTCCTCTCTCTAAAATCAATAAGAATGTCCTCAGGTGAAGGTAAAAATACATACATACATACATACATGCATACATACATGCTTGCATGCATGCAGCTCAGAACTGTGCACCTCCACACCCAACAAAAATGCCAGATGTGGGCAAAGTCATCATTTAGAGCTACTCCAGCCTCAAATTGTTCCTTTTACATACAACAAAAAGCTCTCTAGGTTGTGGAAAATATATTAATTTTCTTTTCTTTTTAAGATCGAGAAGATAGAGTGGGACACATGGACCTGTGTCCTGGGGCCCACCTGTGAGGGGATCTGGCCCGCGCACAGTGATGTGACCGATGTGAATGCTGCCAGCCTCACCAAAGACTGCTCCCTCTTAGCCACTGGGGATGACTTCGGTTTCGTCAAGCTTTTTTCCTATCCTGTCAAGGTAACGTTGCATGTTTGTTATATATGCTTGCTCAGGCTCATTAACATCCCCAAATCTATCCAGTGTGTCTAGGTGGACTTTTAAACATTGAAGGCATAAGCAATCAGTGATGTTATCTACAGTGTGGTCTTTCTACTGTATAAATACCTCCATGGCATTATGTTTGCTAATTTGAGTCTGAGTCTGTGGCATATAATTTCTCTTTGAAAGGCCTTCACTGGTCACCAGATACAACATCTCACAAACTGCAAAGTAAGACTTTTCTTCAGAACCTCCTTGACCTGTGTCTTTCTAACAGATACTAGCATACTTCCTGAGATGGAGAGCTTACTACCTCACAAAGCAGCCCGATTCATTTTAAGATAGCTTCCATTGTTAAAATGTTTTTTGTTCTATATCAAACTTAAAATGTCTTCTCTTTAGCCAAAGTTCTGCCTACAGAATCATCACTGATTAACTCTAGTCCTCTTACAGCCTCCTCTACAGCAGGATCTCTTTGCCTCCCCGAAGTCTCATTCCCTCCAGCCTGAACGCCCCGCTCTTAGCCATTTCCCGTTGGACATAGTTCCAGCTGCCCTCCCTCTGAGCACATTCCTTTTTCTCCCATTTTAAACTGTCTAATTGAAGACTGAATTCAGTGCTTCAGATGTGATCCGACCAGCGCAGGGTATGGTGGGACTTTTATCCTCTTGTCTTGATTTTATATTTATTTTAAATTAAACTAAAATGGCATCAGCTCTTTTGGCTGCCACACTACACAACTGAATCATAGGTATCATTGCCAGAAACATTCGGGTTCTCTCCCCCATCTTGTCCTTACACAACTGACTTTCTAAATTCTAAACTCTGAGTACAGAACTTTGTCTTTGTACCAAATAAGACTTATCTTGTTTATTTGATCTCACTGTTCCAAACTGCCAGCGTTTTTTTAAGTACTATTTCTAAGTATCTACTTTCTCTTCCAGCACCATGTCCTCCTCTGATTTCACAAGGGTGAGCTCTAAGTGGTGGAAAGAAAAAACACAGACCAGAACAACCAAGCACCACCGCCAGAGCCCCTGTTCAACCTGACATTCCAGTAATAATGCACACATTTCACTGTGGTTCTCAGGGACACATTTACATCTGTCTGATGATGCTGTCGGGCCTCATGTTTCCCTCTCCAGTCCAACAAGACAGCATGAAAGTCTTGGCACTTATCTTGCTAACACCCAAAGGGACTGTGTCTCCGGTACCCTTAATCTCCCCTTCTGACAGACCAACCAACAGAATGTGGAGGAGTTCACAGTGAACCCCTGTTGCTGCCCAGCAATCACCACTTCCTTTTCCAAGTGCTAATAGACCTTCTGTGTAATAATTCACCCTAGAATTTTCCAGGGATTGCATCAACTCATGAATCAATATTTGCCAAAGTCTACTTGCTTTCCCTTTAAGATACAGGAATCTTTTTATGTTTGATGTCACCTCCCCTGATTTCTAAACTTCTAGGCTATTACTGACTTTACTTCTGTAGTCGCATTTGAAGGCACCGATACTCGAGTACATGAGCTCTGTTTTGCCCTTTCTGGTTTGAAGAGGGCAAACCAGATTTCTCTTTAATAGAGGAAATAAGTAAGTCTACATTCTGTTCATATTAAACCATACAGTTTAAGAAGTGTTCCTAACATGTCTCTATTTTTGTTTTAGCCCTACACATATAAAGTCCTTTGCAATGTTCTTAGTTTCTTATGTTAACATTCTGAAACTACATTAAAGTTGTCCGTGCAAGACTTTCGTATGCATCCTTGGTTGCCTGCACCCCCTCCATCATGCACACATTGACCTGAACACAGCAGTTTCCTCCGCAGCCATTTCGGTATCTTCAGATGCTTTCTTGTCTCCCTTCATGTTTGTTGATGTCTGGTTAGAGAATAATTCCTGGTCATTTTTTCCAAGACTCACTTCTGATGATGTCCAGTGTTCTCTTCATTGTTCATCCCAAATTTCAAAGCCACCTGATGGCCTTTTTTCAGTGATCCCTCCCTTCCCTTCCCAGCTCTTCTTATTTGATCAGAATTCAGTTTCATGGAGCAAATTTCCTGGTTACTTCTACATTTTTTTGGAATGAGATTGCTAGCCGGACAAGTTGGGGATACGCTGGTATTAGTAGACTAAGTAAGGTTGGGCCTGTATTCAGGTGGCCGAGGTCCCAGATGCCACTGCATCGTGCTCCTGTGCTGGGTTTATTGTTGGTCCTGGAATTCATCACCCACACCCCAGCCCTGCTGTGCTCTCTGTAGCAGTCATGGCACCTTGTGTTCCTCAGACTCCCAGAGTTCTGAGGAGGCTCCTCAGGGACCACCCCAGGAAACAAAGGAGGGCCAATCGGGGAGAGGGCTCTGGAGTCCCACCTCTGCTTCAGCTGGAGTCACTCTGTGTTTTGTATGCCATCTACTGATCTTCTGTGTAAGATTGTTTTTATGGAAGTTTGTTAGAAAGAACTTCAAACAGGGAAGGTGAAAGAAGGATGCCGTGAACTCCTAGAACCCCACCACCTAGAGACTACTTCAGCGTAAATGTAAACATCAGGATGCTTACCCCTAAGTGATTCACCTGTGTAATCCAAACACCTATCAAGTTGTAAAACATTATCATCAGTCACCCCAGGAGGTTTCCTCACGCTCCTTCCCAGTCAATCTCTACCCCCCACTCGCCCTCAGGTGAAAAAAATATTCCTATGGTTTTCGTCATGGACTAGTTTGACCTGCACAGAACTTCATGCAAATGAATAACCAGGTAGGTACTGTTCTGTGTCGGCTTCCTTCACTCAGGTGAGGTTTCTGAGATTTCTCCATGTTGTTATGGGTGTAATAGTGTGTTACTTTTTTTATAGTTGAATGGAATTCCATTGCATGGATATAACAGAGTTCGTTTATTTGCCTGGCTGATGAGGACGACGTGTTTTCCAGTGTTTGGTCATAATAAAGTTGCTGCGAACATTTTTGGACAAATACTTGTGGGCATACGTTGCTCTTCTCAAGTAAATATGTAGGGCTAGAGTTCCTAGGTCATAGGAGAAAATGTATGTTTAGCTTTTTAAGAAACTGCCAGACCTTGTTCCATTCCCGCCAAAAAAGTAATAGTTTAAGCTGCCAGCATTCAGTGTCGGCAGACTAGTAAAATTTAGCTGTGCTGGGGAGTCGGGAGCATGAACTCGTTGTGTTTGTAATCTACATTGCCCTGACGACTATTGACATTGAGGGCTCTCTGCTTATTGGCCATTTGCGAAGTGTTTGTACAAATCTTTTGCCCACTAGTTTAAATTGGATTGTTTATCTTTCTTTTTTTTTTCTTTTTAAAAATTTTTTTATTGATTATGCTGTTACAGTTGTCCCATTTCCCCCCTCACTCCCCTCCACCCTGCCCACCCCCTCCC